>JAOQMM010125313.1:0-17673 GCA_027563515.1 Erythroxylum platyclados
AGTTAAGAAAGAAACTATACCCACCCTTCCAAAAATTCCCTAGCATGAGGATATAACATTTAGCATAGATGACAGCTTCCTTTCTCGAGTACCAAATGTTCAGAGATCACGTCTAAGAATGTCAACTGTTACTGCTTTACAAGATTATGAAGAAACTTCACACAAATAATTCCCAAGAATTTAACACCTGAATTAGATAGACCAAAAAAGGTAAAGATTTTCTGATCTTTTTAAAGCTAAACACAAGTAAACAGAGATAATCCCGTAAGTTTCTTCCCCTTAACTTCACCAAGTAGAGACAAGAACGTTAAAGAACTAAGAATGAACTTCCAAACACAAGGTTCCAACTAAAAGAACCCAAGAATATGTTATCAGAATGAAGGTGATGTAACTTTAAAATGAAGAATTCCGAGACAGCAAGCAAGAAGATTTCCAAAAGTAATTCACTTTTCGCACATATTGCCTAGAGACAAGCAAAAAGCTCCAGACATCACACGACCACCGATGAACCAAGTCAACAAATTGCAATAACCTCCGTTGACTTCACCATAACCCCACATTTTCTGAAGAACCAAACACACACACACACACAAAAGGGAAAGGAAAAAACAAAACTTGCAGTCAATACATACAGTAGGGAAAGTGTTGCTGGTGTAGGAAATGAGCATGCAAGTCTTGCCCACAGCACCGTCACCGACAGTGACACACTTTATGAATCTTGAAGCACTCATCTTTTTCACTTCTTTATCTTCTTCAGCACAATTTCCGCAAGACCCACTTCTCAATTCTCGAGAAACAAACAGAAAGTGAGGGGAAAATGTGAACTTTCCAGCTCCACCACCTTAACCCCAAGGGAGCAAATTAAGGGAGCGAATAAAGCAAGAAATTTTGGGAGGTGCTCATGAAAAAGATGGAAGAGAAAGACAGCTCTAAGCCAGCTATAAATGGTTTACCTATATTTCAGGACTCCAACTTCTATGGTTCTTTTAAAAAAAAAGGACATATATTTTTCATATTTTTTTAATCTAAATTACATAATATTTTAATTTTTGCAATTAGAAAATAAAGGAAATATATGCTTCACGTTCATAGATAGATAAATAATGCCCATATTTTATAAGAAAATGAGTTATTATGATAGATTTTCTTGATTTTTTATTTTTATGTTTAAATATATTATTTATTCTGCATAATAATCATTAATTATAACAATTTTATTATATTTTATTTTTATATTCAAAAATTAAAAATTATGCTGTTAACAAAAGTTAAATAATATTTAAATAATAATAATAATTTCTAAAGTATAAAATAATCAAACTATAAGAAATGTTAACCCTAAAAACTTTTCCTTAATTATTGTTTTTGTTTTCTTTTCTTTATTACATAATTATGATCATTAAAATTTTATTATATTCAAATTATGTAATTACTTAAATCAATTTACTTATAAATGCTTTAAAATCATGAAATTTCAAATCTAATTTAATAGGAAAAACTCCAAATCTTAATGAAAATTTCTAAAGTTTGTTCAAATTTTGGTACCCACCAAGTAAAATCCCTAGCACAACTTGTGATCCATCACTCATGAGTTGTTCTTAGAATAGTAAAGTTGGTGGTGATTGGCTTCACAAGGAAGTGAAAATGATGAATTGATTGGAATCAATATGAGACACCAAAGCATGACCAAAAATGGAGAAAACTGAACAACCATCAAATATAATGGATCACATGACATGATTAATCTCATAACAACTTTTGGTATCTTTTGATATGATTATGGGTTTTGAGTACACCTGCCCCTCATAACTTTGCTCAACCTCCTCTTTTAACCACCACAACTTTTTTATGATTAGCAATGAATTATCTATAATCTAAAATTTAATCAAATTTTACATAAAATATCATTATTTTAGTTTGAATTAAAAAATTCTCTCAAATTTAAAGTTATTTTGAAACCCAATCAATTCTATTTTATCATTGATTCAAGTTGTCTTGAACTATACTCGAACTAAAATATCAACCATATTATAAAATATTATTAATTATAATTTAGAATTTTAAATTGCATAATAATACTATAGTTACGTCCATAATATTGTAGTCACTTTCAAGTCTATAACAATTAATTTATTATGTTTATAGTAACATTTATGTAATCACACATTACTTGCAAATTATAATTTAAAATTTTGGTGTGGTCATTTACCAATTAAAAGTTCATTTTAGGTCACCTACTCATGTAATTGAGAGAGCTTTTTAATCATATCTTCTTTGACATCTTAACCACAATCTAATGCTTTCAAAATATGGACCATTTAGTTATAACCTACCCAACAACTATGCCCCCTCATATGGTTGGTGATATATAGAACAGAGCACACCAATCCTAGGTGTGATTGTTAAGTCTGTTTTTATATATAACTAAGAGGAAAATGATATGTAACAACTCAGATTTCAATATGCCAAAGACTATACCTAATCCTTCACCTTTCTTAGGCTTGTATATACAAAAATATAGAAATTTCCATGCAAGATTTGCTTTCATCGGTGATGACTAATCACACCTGACCTAAATTGTCATTATATTAGTAGAATCGTAAGCTCTATCTTTGAAGTCAATATTGAATAAAATATCAAGTATGCACAATAGTCTACAAAGTATTATATAAAATATTAGCATGTTACCATCATTTCACTAAAACTAAGTATGACAATAGGTCAAATGGGCTGAACCAAGGAACACAGCTCAAATATAGTCCAAAAACCCGAACTAACCTCTGTTATGCATTTTGATCTCAAACCTAAACTGAACAAGCTACTCAAAATGACATTATTTTGATCAAACATTCAACCCGTTTGAACTTTTCAAGTCAAGACTCAAGCAAGCCCTCAAGGCCAAACTCGACCTGAAGTCTAGCCTGGAACTATTGCTATGTGTAACAAAAAATTTGAATAAACCAATCATCTAAAATACTTGACTTTAAATGCCAATGAGTTTTGCCTAATAGGTTAATCTCTATGAACTTTCTCGATAGTTATTTTTGACAAACAATAACTCTAATCTTAGCTCTAAAATGGCTTGGAACAAAGTTAAGATTAGTCATTACTAATGACTAAGCTTGAAGATTTTCTCCAAAATGAAGCCAATGGGACATCATGGAACTCACTGCTCTACATAAACATGACAGCTTTTTGATTTCGAACTCTTGTGTAGTAGACTGCATCTTCAAAGGCTGAGACACTTCATATTCACCCATAATCAGTTCACCTCAGTGTTCTAGCAGACTTTTGGAGATGTCATCCATAAAAATTCTGATGCCACTTCCCTGATTATTGGAAAGATGTGGGAATATTGTGCTCTGCCTGCCATGGTGATGGAGAATTATGACTCACAATTCTTCATCCGAACCAAAGATCTCGAGTTCAATCATCTTGCCCATCCCCGGGTCGATTTTTCCATCCGAATGTGGCATCTGTTCTGTTTTCGTTCTTTTTGCCTTATTCATGTGAACTGATGACTCTACCTTCATTGTGTATGATTTCCTGAGGAATAATAGATGAATATTCATGATTGGAAATCACAAACGCATGTCAAGTAAGTGAACTGTAACAAACACAGGAATGTTTACCTATCTTCTGAGCCAGTCACTGATCGGTTTGATGTTGCAGACACTTTCTTTGAATCTTTTGAATTCTGTTCACCTGCCAATACGAAATCATGATATTGCACGGGCATACAGACAGCAATAACAGAGATAGCTAACCATCTCTAACCTGTGATTTTGTTAAGGAATCTTATGCCCTGTGAATGTGCATTAGTTGTCACTTTATCTGCATTACTGTTAAATCAGATGAAAGAATCAATTGTTTAGGCCAAGCAAGAATTGCAGAACAGCAGTGGTAGCTTTGTAATTTGTATGACCAACCTCAATGCCCTTCTAAGTCCTTCCACAGTCAGTAATTTTGCTGGCTGCTTGGGCTTCTTCGAGTTTGTTCTGTCACCTAATGGATCAACCAAGTAAATGCCTTCTGATTTCAGAGGATCCCGAAAGGCTGTTCTCAAGTTCCTGAGATTTTAGGAAAACAAATTTGATGCATCATCCAAGAGGGAACTACAATTAAAGAACAAAAGCAGGTAAGTTTCCATTAACAAAACTGTTTTGATCACCTACCCTCCCTTAAGTTCTGTTCGAACTGTGGAAAATCTCTCTGATGCTTTCTGTACAATGATAACAGTAAACAAAGAAAGTTGATGTCAGAGACAAATTGATAGGAAAACAAATGGCAGCAAGCATTTTTGCTTGGGACGAGGTCAAGCTCTCTCAGTCTTTCATACCCTTTCTTCTTGCAACTCCCAAGAAACAAGATATACTAGAACTGGAAAAGATTCTTACTGATTTGTGATATCTGCAATATATTCCTTGGCGTCTGAAATCACAAAAACAACTCAATTCAGATTGCCAAGACTCCAATATTCAACATGTTATTGAAGAAGACTTTGCAAAAGCTAATATGATCTTTTTGTCATAAATCTACTTGTATTGCAGCTAATGTAAAGAAAAAGGATAGAGCAGAACCCCCTTAAAAAGTCCAAATGAAACATTGATTGACAACAAAATCCCTAGTGAAAAAAGCACATATTATGCCTTTGGGATCATCGACAAAAAACATATACATGCGCTGAGAATTTGTGTATCATATTAACATTATGCAACTCCTAGCGAAAACTGTTGTGCCACCTACTCCAGAATGTTGCAAATGAATTGTAGAAGTTCTGCAACATACTTATTTATGACTACTGTACAAGCCATTCCATCCTTCCTTTTTCCTTTGCAAACTCCATAATCAATTGAAGTACCCATCTTCAATATTTGGTTAGAAGAGAACAAACTCAAGGAAAAGCCACTCTGAAAACAAAATGCTAGGAGTTAGAATCTTTATGAATGAAAACAGAGGGGGGGAAAAGAAAAGAAGGCTCTAAGTCAGTGATGATAGCAAGTCACTACCAGATTGTCCTTGCGTACTGTACAATTGAATAGGGCAAAAACTGTTCCAGCGTGCTCTTTGCAGTTCTGTTGATAAGCATCTCCAAACAAGAAAACGGAAATAGTATTTTCATCTAAACATCCAAGTTTCCAAATGCAATAGCTTTTGCCAGCAGAACTAGTCTTTGGATGCCCCTTCTCAGTCAACACTCCAACAGTTGCCCAACATCCCGAAAGAGTGTCTCCCACCAATAAATTTCTAGGAAAAGGACCAAACAAGCCTCATTGTGATTATATGTTAGAAGCTCATAAAACTCATGTCAAGACACACTCAAGCCATATAAGCAAGTGAACTAACTGAAAAAATCAGTGCCCCATAAGTAACCGTGAAAATAAAGATGGAAATAGTTAAAACATTACTTGATAGACGGTAAACGAACAAAGCGGATGTCTGAGAAACGCTCACTGAGCTCTGTAGGAGAAACCAATTGATTCCTGGAAAAAAATACAAGAAATCTGAAATGAAAAGATCAACTATGGAGTATTGAACTTTATTGGATACTTCAATAATTCTAGTCTCATCGTGTTTCCAGGAGGGAAAATCGATGGCCCTAAGATTAAAACACTGGCATTATTTTGTACTTCAAAAACAAATTTAGTCTAACCATACCAAACCTAATATCATAAACAGGGAACATTTTGTGAACTGACACAAAAAGCCCATATTTCATTAGAGAAAAGTATAACAAATGGAAGCAAATTTGTGAACAACCCCATACGTTTATCGAGCTGAAAGGCTACCTTATTCTCAAGCCCGAGTACTTCTCCACATTAATGTCACTCGAATTCTTTGATCTATTAAGGTTCTCCGTTTTCTTGACTAGTTTTGGCTCAAAATGAAGGCAATCTCGAACAGAGTCTTTAAAGACAGACATATCACCACCCCGCTTTCTACGTCTGGGTGATCCATCGTTGGACAAGTATCCTGAATAATCATGCCAAACACAAAACAAATCCATAGTAAGTTCTAATGACATAGAAAACCATATTCCTAACTTTGTAAGTCATAGAAAACCATATTCCTAACTTTGTAAGTCCCAAATTTTTAATTACGGAAACAGAAATTCCGAAAATCTCTTGCAGAGGAAATCCAGAAAAACCAAAAATGAAAAGCTCCCAGATTAACATTATGCCTAAGAAGTAAAGTAGAATTTGTTGCTCAAAAAGCTTTAATGAATCCCCAATTGTACGATTATGCTACTAACATGCAACATACAACAACCGACACACAGACTGTCAGAGTAAAATTATATGAAACTGGAGATATACCCAGATCAAGACTCAACACAAAAGAAAAAAAAAAAAAGACCCTGATTAACATTATAGCTAAGAAGTCAGAAATTAGCAAACTTTACATTGAACTTCCATGAAAATGTTGCTCAATGCTCCAACGTATGATTTTTTTTCTCACGAACTGTTAGAGAGCGAACTTACATGAAACTGAGAGATACCCAGATCAAGACTCAACACAACAAAAAAAAGACCCAGATTAACGTTATACCTAAGAAAGTAGCAAACTTTAGATGAACTTTCATGAAAATATTGCTCAATGCTCCAACATGAGAATTTTTTTTTTTCTGGTAAGTAAATGTTCCAACGTATGATTATGCTACTAAAGAACACACGACTCATGAACTGTTAGAAAGCGAACTTACATTAAACTAAGAGATACCCAGATCAGGTTGTACATCAAAAGAAGAAAAAAGGCACAAAACTGACGATTTTGTCAACAAAAAAAAAAAAAGAAAACACCAACAACAAGAGAAAAAATGGAGAACTGCAGGTACATAAAATGACACAGATGCATCTGTATAAATACCTGGAGAGCCAGGAGGGGTTTCTGAAACATGTTCTTGGAGAGAGAGGAGAAGATCGAGGTCCTCTTCGTGGGTCGACATTAGTGTGTGAGACTCCATCTCCACGAAGACCAGAGGGCTTTAGTTTTGTTGCAAAGTGGAGGGAGATGTGAAGCACTTTTGGAGGGAAATCAAAATCATACTATATTGTTAGAAACTGTGACGTTTTCGATAAGAGTTTATTTTGTTATTTAACTAAAATTAACCTTTTTAAAAAAAAATTAATTATATATCTACTCTATGATTATTGGAAATAATCTCTCTACTAGTTAAGGGTAAAGTTGCGAGACTTCAACTGATCGTTGTTGATAATGATGATCTAATCTATGTCTTATTAAAATTTAAGCTCTTTTCTAAAGTTTTTTAAATAGAGAAACAATAAATTTATATTTTTAATTTTTATTAATTATATGTAATATAAATAATTTATTAAAATAAAATAAATCTATAAACATATTTTAAAATAAAATATAATCTCTTACAATAATAAACAACATAATAACCATAATTCAAAACAAAATTGTATACAAATCATATGTTTATAAGATATAAAGTTATAGACAATAAAATATTTAATATTATTAATAAACTTAACTTTTTTACTTAAATTTTTAAACTCAAGTTCAATCTATTTTTAAAACTCAGATTCTATAATTCTTAACGTTCTAACTCTTTACGAGCAAGAAGAGGTTATTTTAATATAAATGACCTGAATAACTTTATTTTGGTCTACATATTTAAAAAATTTAAAATTAAAATAGTGTTATTTTAATAAAGTGATAATTTTTAAAATAAAGAATTTAAATAAAAAGTATCAAACCACTCTAATTCCATATATTTGACCTTATAATTTTCACAATATTTTGAAACCGGACTGGAAGTTAAACCGGTAAGACAAATGTTTAAAATTTTAAAGGTTCAATCGATATTAGAAAGTCACAAAATCGATTAAAGATTAAATAAAATTAAAGAATTTAATAAATAACTGAAGAAGATTATTTTTATCTATAAAAAAGTTAAAGTTTAATTGAAAAAAGATACTGTTAAATAAAAATTAATCATTCCTTACTTAGAAAATTGATTAGTTTACAAAAATTGACCAATTAATTAATAAATTGATCAATTTTTAGCAATACATATTATTAAACTAACTCGAATTGAAAAATTAAAAATCGAACTAAAAAATTAGTCGATTCAAAATTTTCGCTATTAAATCGGTTAAATCAATTCAGTTTTTAAAAATTTTGATTTATTCTAATAAGTATATAAGAATTGAAATGAAAAGTATCAAGCCACACTAATTCCGTATAGTTAACCTTATAATTTATTCTAATGAGTATGAATAAATTCCAAAACAATAGAGCCTAGAGGTGAAGTTCTTGTTTAGAAAGATCATCTCAACGTTTTGAGTTTGTTAAAGGTGGCAAAAAAACCGTTAAATCAGTTAAACTTCGCGGGTTCCTAGTCATTGGTTGTCTAAAACGGAACATATCTAGAACGTGAGTTACATGCTCTAAGTTCCAACGGTTTAGTCAGTAGAGAAACTACAAAAATAGCAAGTCAGTGTCCGAATCCTACGAACTAAAGGGCTAAGAATCACAACAGTTTTTTGAGTCTTACTCGTTAACTATGGCTTGTTTCTCTCTTCCAGGAATAGTAAATGAAAATGGTGACCAAGTTGCTTGAACAAGAATGCTAGAAACAATAATGGCCCGAGTTTTGCTCCAACTCCAAGACCCTGAATTGACCTTTGATGTTTCCTTTATAGAACTGATTCCGAGCTGGCCTCCATTTTCAGCGGTAGTTTGAGTGCCTCCTTAGAGAGGAGACCCCTAACTTCAGCTCAAATATATTAGCTTCATGTACCACATTACCGTCCTTTGAAAAGAATTTGTGTTCTTGTTTGATGAGTTACTATCAACCTAGAGAGAGTTTAGTTAAGATGGTCTTAACAAGAAGCTATCTTTCATTTTTAATCATTAGCCTCATTCCTTTACTCTTTGTTTCTTCTGCCATTGCTGATGATAAACCTACAGGTGTTACTTTTGATGCAAGGTCATTGATCATCAATGGGCAGAGAGAGCTTTTGTTTTCTGGGTCAATTCATTACCCTCGTAGTACTCCAGATGTAATGCACATAAAGTTTTTGAGCAAATGACATGGGATTGGTTTTGTTTCAATGAACTAATGGTTTGATTGTTCATCTGGATTCAGATGTGGCCGGACCTGCTTTACAAGGCTAAGCGTGGAGGTTTGAATGTGATCCAAACTTACGTGTTTTGGAACATTCATGAGCCTTTGCAGGGTCAGGTATCGTGTACATGAACTTTTGATATGTAGAAAGAAGATTGGAGATTTATGGAGGGTAGTGTAGTGCTCAGTTGAATTTTGCTATTTGCAGTTCAATTTTGAAGGGAACTATGACGTTGTGAAGTTCATCAAGATGGCTGGTGAGCATGGACTATATGTGTATCTACGGCTTGGACCATTCATCCAGGCAGAGTGGAACCATGGGTAAGATTCATTTGATCGTTTTGTTACTCCACTTGATGAACACTTTCTGTTGAATCTATGTAAAAACATGAAAGAAATAAGAGAGAAGCTCTTTTTAACTGCTTCTGTAATCTGGTATCTTGAATCTGTCTCTCACATTTGTTTATAATGGTGAATCTTGTAGAGGGTTCCCATACTGGTTAAGAGAAGTCCCTGGCATCATTTTCCGGTCTGATAATGCACCATACAAGGTAAGGATGTTCGATCCTTGTTCTTTGGACGGAAATTGTTTTAAATTGCGGTTTCTGTATATAGACCGTTAGTGCGATTTGCTGTAATTGCGGCTGCAACGCATAATAACTTGATCGGCGATTAAAGATGTGACATTTTGCAGTTCCATATGGAGAAGTATGTGAGAATGGTTGTTGATAAGATGAAAGCTGCGAAGCTATATGCTTCACAAGGAGGCCCCATTATTTTGAGTCAGGTTTGAGCTCTATAGTGGTTTTTACCGGTTCAAAAGTTTTAGCAGTGAATGAATGTCAACTGATTCTTACTTCTTATTGTTACAGATTGAAAATGAGTACAATACCATCCAATTGGCATACAGACATTTGGGAGATTCATATGTTCAGTGGGCAGGAAACATGGCTTTGAATATGCAAACAGGAGTCCCATGGACCATGTGCAAGCAGAAGGATGCTCCTGGCCCTGTGGTAAGCTTTTGTAAACATATTTTTAAGGAGACATTGATGAACAAAAGAAAACTTACAATAGGATCACACAAATCCTCTATCTGATCTATGGTTTTATCCACCAAACGAGTATACTTTCTGTGCAGATCAACACATGCAATGGAAGGCACTGCGGAGATACCTTCACAGGCCCCAATGCACCCAACAAGCCTTATCTATGGACTGAAAACTGGACTGCTCAGTGAGTATAAGACAAATGCATATTGTCATTGCAAAATTCCTGTCTCAGTCCAACAATGCCGGTGTTTGTTTCATTGTTTCAGGTTTAGGGTGTTTGGGGATCCTCCTTCTCAGAGATCAGCTGAAGATACAGCATTTTCAGTTGCTCGCTGGTTCTCAAAGAATGGAAGTCTAGTAAACTACTATATGGTAAGAAAATATTTCAATCTGTTTACCTTCTCCCACGATTTCTTGGAGAAGGACTTAGTAATCATTTCTGGCTCTGCAGTACCATGGTGGAACAAATCTTGACAGAACTGCTGCGTCGTTCATAACAACACGATACTATGACGAAGCTCCTCTAGACGAATTCGGTGAGTATAAACGTATGATTTGAAATGATGCAAGAAGGTTTGAGTCCTTTTAGAGCTCTAACTGAATTTATTCAATATATTATAGGCTTAGAGAGGCAACCAAAATATGGTCACCTCAAGGACTTGCATAGGTCAATAAATCTCTGCAGAAAGCCTCTGCTTTGGGGGACTCCTGGTGTTGCAAGATTGAGCCCAGATGTTGAAGTGCGCATCTGATAAACTTCTGATACTGCCATTTCACTTGCTCCTTATCAACTATAGATACTTATGTTTATCTATCTCCTGTGCAGGCTCGTTGGTTTGAGATTCCAGGATCAAAAGAATGTGCTGCTTTCTTGACTAACAACAACAGCAGAATAGCACATACTGTTAAGTTCCGGGGTGAGGAATTCTACCTGCCGCTTCGTTCGATTAGCATCCTTCCTGATTGCAAGACTGTGGTTTTCAATACTATGACGGTAATCCCACGATTACTTTCTTTGTATTTGTTTGTTATTACGTTATATAGATGCAATAGAAGATGTTAATGCTAAGTTTTGTGAAACAGATTGTGTCACAACACAATTCAAGAAACTTTATTCGTTCCGAGAATGCAAATAAGAATCTTCAATGGGAGATGTGGTCCGAGACTATACCAAGCCAACTTCCGGTGACGTCCAAGACCCCATTGGAGCTCTATAGCTTGACCAAAGATCAAACTGACTATGCATGGTACACCACAACGTAAGTATATACATTTTAAGCATGCTTCCTCTGGTGGTCTGATATTTTTCTCAATTTTTCTATCATCTGCTGGATGAATACAGAAAAGGGTTACTTCCTTGATTCTAATGCTATAAAACTTAGACATGCTTTTCTGATTTTCATAACAGAATTGTGATAAATTCCCGTGACCTGTCACTGAGGAAAGATATTCTTCCAGTTTTGAGGGTTGCAAGTCTTGGCCATGCCATGCTTGCTTTTGTAAATGGGGTATTCGTTGGTAAGACACACCACCTTGTAATGTAAAACTTGCGTGCAACATTCGTTTATAGCACAAGTTACAGGACTTTTTCCAAGTTCATACTTACAACAATTAAATGTTTTCAGGATCTGCACATGGAAGCCAAGTTGAGAAGAGTTTTGTCCTCCAGCATCCTGTCACCTTGAAACCTGGGGTCAACACCATCACCCTGTTGGGCAATCTTGTTGGCCTCCCTGTAAGGAGCTTATATCAAAAGTAACATACTTGGGACTTTGATTATATATCTTAAAGTTGTATCTCATATGGCACTTTTTCTTTTTCAATTAATGAAGGATAGTGGAGCCTATATGGAGCATAGGTATGCCGGGCCTAAAGGTGTTGCTATTTTAGGTTTGAATACAGGAACACTTGATATGTCATTGAATGGTTGGGGACATCAGGTATTGAATGAACTGACACCTGAGTTTCTGTCAGGAATTGACATTTTTAAGAATACAAAACCAAAAATGGCTAATTCACACAGAACTTGTAGGTTGGGTTGAATGGAGAGAAGGATAAGTTGTACACAGAGGAAGGATTGAAGAAGGTACAATGGAAAAAGGTGGAGAAAGAAGGACCTCCAATGACATGGTACAAGGTAATCATAAGAGGAAACATTCTTGGTTTCAACAGCTCTTGAGCTATATTGCTTAATTTAAGCTGGTGGAGTACTTTCTTTAAATGACCAAAGTTTTGGTTGTTGCAGAGATTCTTTGATGAGCCTGAAGGGAAAAGCCCTGTTGCTGTTAAAATGACTGGTATGAAAAAGGGCGTGATTTGGATCAATGGTAAGAGCATAGGTCGGTACTGGTTGTCTTACGTCTCGCCGCTAGGACAACCCACCCAAATCGAGTAAGGAAAACAATCCTTTTTATGTTTAGGAAGAAAATGGTATTCAGATTCTGTGTTTGAAATCTATAAATTTTCATGAACATATGCATTTTGTCAGGTATCATATTCCAAGATCATACATTAAGCCAAAAGACAATCTGATTGTCATTTTGGAGGAAGAATCAGCAAGCATTGCTGATGTTGAGATCATGACAGTCAATAGAGACACAATATGTAGCATCATTACAGACGATCACGTACCAAGCGTGAAGTCCTGGGAAAGAAAGGATAACAAATTCAGGACTGTGGTGGATGATGCCAAACCAGGAGCTCACTTGAAATGCCCTGACGGCAAAAAGATCGAAGCTGTTGAATTTGCCAGCTTTGGTGACCCATTTGGCTCTTGTGGAGATCTCAAACTTGGAAACTGCAATTCACCTATCTCCAAGCAGGTTGTTGAACAGGTACATCATCCTGATTCCTGACACTGCTCTTTTTCTTCTCTTAATCTCCTGACATCAACTCTGCAACTACTTTTACTTTTCATATACATAACCGTCATATCTTCTTGCAGCTTTGTTTGGGAAAAGTTGCCTGTGACATTCCCATGGAGAAAGAACTTTTCATGAAGGAGAATGATGCTTGCCCAGATATGAAAAAGACACTGGCAATTCAAGTGAAATGCGGATAGGGTAAAATAGAAACCATCAAATTACAGACGCAAAGAACAAAGTATTATTGATTGCAATGAGTGAGTTAAATAGGCCATTGCTTGAGCTTTCAAGTTTTTCATTTTTAGGACTCAAAACTCATGTATTTGCACTCTCTTTCATATGTACTTCTTCCGTTAATTCATAAAGTGGAGTTCCTCCAAAGTAGCATCTCCATGCACTTTTCACATTCCTGAAACCCTTAACTTATTTTCCTGAAAAAATCTCAGAACAGGATTTGCAGAAACTTTTATATGAGAATTTATGCAATCTCAAGACTCAACAGTCATAATTCATAACAGATTGGTTCCTAAAACTTTATATTATCACAAGTTTTGGAAGCCTGGATTTGGCGGAATCAAAGTGTAGTTAATGTTCGTATCATGAAAGTTGGATAATATTAGCATATACATGAAAATAGTTGCACTATTGTTTTCAATTTTATTTTCATTATTTTATATTTTATATTTTATTTAGATTATTTAATTAATTATATAATATAAGATTATTATTCTAAACAATATGAACATATAATTATTACCGTGTTGTTGTAGTAATTAATTATCCATTATTAATAGAATTTATATTAAATTGATAAGTGTTAGTAAATTGTAGATATAACAATAAGGGATTACTTATGGTAAATGATTATATTCTATAGAGAAAATCAAAACATTTGAATACAATTAAAAAATTTAGATAATTGTAAATACATATCATTTTATGATAAAATTTAATTTATTATGAGAATTTATAAATTAAATATTTAGAAAATTAGTTATATACATATATATGTATTATATTTAAATAGAACTAATAATTTTTCAATTTAAAAGCTCTTAAATTTTCACATATCCAATATATATTTAATAAGTTGTGATTATCTTAATTTAAAATTTGTTCTGACTTTTTCACACACTTTTTCCTTAAAAATCATAAAAATTTAACTAGTACTATTTATTTTTTTCGATAATATATTATTAATAAAATAAAATAAATTCTATCATTTAACATTATCATATATATATGATTTGAAGAAATATAATATAATAATAAGTTATAATAATTCATTCTTTAAAGTTTGAAATTATTGTTCTTTAAAACCTAAAACACTTACTTTAAAACCTAAAACAATTACTTTTTAAAAAATTCAACTTATTTTTTAAAATGCATAAATATAGATAATAAGTATGATCTAATAGGTAAAGATATGTTTGAAATAATTATACTCCTTATAAAAATATATTAAATTGTTATATTTCTTTGATTTTGTGATTGTTATGATAATGGTTTTGCATTTTTGGTACTATCAACAAATATATATGTGGGAGAATTGTGATAACTTTTATAAACTCCAAAATAAATGTGATTATATTTATAATATTAAGGTTAAATTCGCTTTTAATATTTGAAATGATTATAATAATGTTCTTATTACATTTTCTTTTATTTATTAATTCTTGGTACATTGTTGTACACCTAGTTGAACAATTGAAGGTATAAAGTTTAAATATCTTTTGAATTTACCCTTTAAGTGGTAACAATAAATTACCATTAAAATCAAATAAATTGATTTACCAATTTTCAGGAATTATTTACTAAAAATATTGTGTAGATGTACACAATTGGAAAATAATTAATATTTACTAATCCTAAACCATCTTAAAGATTCTAAATTAAATGTACATCAATTATTTTAAAAATTAACATTAATTTTTAGATTTTGATTACATTTTGAACAAACCGATTTGACTAGTTCAATCATGAAAATCATGAACTAACTGACTTTTTACTCAAATTTTTAATTTTTGGTTTGATTTACTTTAATTATCCTTATTATTAAAAACCAACCAATTTATCAATTAATCAATCAATTTAATAAATTAATCAATTTTATAAATTAAAAAAATTAATTAATTTGTATTTAATAGTCATCTTTTTTAATTAAAATTCAAATTCTTCAGTAAGTAAAAACAATCTCTCAATTATATTTTAAAATAAATTTTTTAATTTTGTTTGATCTTTAAGGGATTTAAACTGACATTTTCATGTGCCTAGTTTAATTTCGGATTTTGATGACATGATAAACATCATTCCGGTGGCATGCAAGCTTTCGTACTTGTCAATTTCTTTTCATGCTTTGCTATTCTCTTATCAAGGTTTCACACTTTTAAACAGTTTCTTTCCTTGCTTTGCTCCTCTTGTCATCTAAGCCAACAAATTCCAATTAAATTCCATTACATGCTTTGCTCCTCTTAGTTGAATCCTAGGGACCAATTTGAAGCCCCACTCAAACCTCTTTAAAAAGTGATGTTATTTTAATCTATAAAATTAATAAACTCAATATCAAAAAGACTGTTTTAAAAAATTAAACCAAGACCACATTATTCGTATTGCCATTGCGAAGCCGGCCAGGCGGGTCCAATACACTACGAACCCTAAAGAGCCCATGATTGTATTTTGCATGTTGAGCTAATCTATTTGACACGAATTTTGCATGGATAGCAACTATAGTTCAGACAGATTTAGGATATAAGGCAATAAGCAAGGAGGGAAATTTTTTTTGAAGATTCCTATTTATTTACAAGCATTAGCATCAGCCAAACTAAGTGCTTTGTAATATTTCCCTCTTTACAGCATGAAAAAAACAACACTGAAGCAAAAAATTTATCTGATGTTTCAAGGAACCAACCAGAGAAAAATCCTATTAATGATGGCTGCATTTAGCCATGAAAAGCAAATTTGGCACCGATCTTGGAGACTGAAACTAAAATTACATGGAAATATAACATACGGGAGACTTAGCATCGCACGGATCCAATCATGTCCTCCATCTATAACTTCATCAGACAGCCTCCACAAAAATTTTAGGAACTGACCTTTGCCGATGCCGGGAGTTAATCGGGGGAGCCAGAAAGAAACAATTATTGGGTGGAAAAGTTGCAACTTCTCCATTTCAGATTTTGGTTCAGAATGAGTTTGGATGGGGAGAGCATTGATGTACTATACACAATTCTGATCAATTAGTCAAAGCTCATGACAAATCAAAAGATCCCTGCCCTTCATTGATGGCATAGAGTAGTTTCTCGAACATTATTTCCTGTTTTATTAGGAAAAGAAAAAGGTCAGTTTTCCAGGTCCAGCGTTTACCGAGTCAACGCTATGAAACTAATTTAACCTCCACTTCAGCACAGGATATTAGTACCTTTGTAGAATAAGGCGGAAGCTTCAAGTAATTAGCACAAGTCATGACACTCGGCAAGTCATCATCTGCTGATTCGGAAGGTAAAGTTCCATTCGAAGCTACATTCCCAGCAGCCGAAGAATGCTGCATCCAGAAATGCATGGTTATGCAAACAAACTAACTATATTTTGACTAGGGAACTCATGACACCAATACATAAAAGGCAATCTGAATAGAAGTTTCAATGGAAGATGTTTTATCAACAGGCATAAACCCCAAAGTGTGGGATACACAGAGAGAGTGAAGGGCAGATCAATCAATCTTTAACGCACTCCAAAAGCCCCCCACAATCATACAAATACAGTTCGTTTCTTCAAAACAGTATAAAGTCGAGAATTAAGTCCAAGCATAAAATGTAAGCCAATTGAGTATGCTCCAAAAACAGATCAGTAGCATTTTCTAATTGGAAAGCACACAAACACCACTCCAACAAGACCATTAAAATTCTGAATCATTGAATAATACCTTCCGAACAATTGTTAACTTGGGATTGAGGACCGCCAAGCCTCCAGGTGGCAGCCTAGGTGCACCAGTAACAAACTTGCAGAAAGCATGCTGCTGCTGTGCTGTAAACTCGCCCATGATCTCAAGCAACTAAAATAACATAAACAAAAGACCATATCAATCACCAACTGAAACAGAAATAATAAGTAACCAAACTGAAGTCAGATTGTAAGTCATACATTAACAATTGCAGGACTCTTGGCAGTATATCCATGGTCGAATTTGATATGATCGACAAGGGTCTCAGGCTGCAAAGGTCAAAAATTTAACTTTAGTGCGGTGAACATCACAAGCTACATTCATTAGGTATGCATATCACAAGGGCTCATACCTCCCACAATTCTCTTTGCCCACAAAGCAAATAATCCAGTTCTAGTGGGGTAAATATTTGTAATGATGAGATGTCAAAAACCTGACCATCATGAAGCACAAGAATAACAATTTGGAGTGGAAAAAGCACAACTTATACACAGATCAGAAATAAGATAGAAACTAAAGCAACAAAAAATATTCAGACGGCGGTCCAGTTACTCCCATATATGAACCAATTAAAACATGAGAGCATATTAAGATAAGGAAGGTAATCTACCTGATTAAAGCCAGACCTAAATGCTTCCATTTTCAAATTTCAAATTTCTTTATAACCCTTATTGAATGAATAGTTAAACCCTCCATTTAAATCAATACAAGGGCATT
>JAOQMM010125342.1:0-17660 GCA_027563515.1 Erythroxylum platyclados
TCTGCGACACTTTCGTAGAGTTATTGATGTTGTTATTGTAAATTTAAGTAAAAAAAGAATGCCAATAGTCATAGTATAGTATTACATCATAAATATATAACAATTATATGTTGACGAAGCAAATGTAGATTTAGCAAAACAAGGACGATACCTGAAGCGATTATATGACTCCTCCTTTCCAGCTACTTGAACCCACGCAAGTTGTGGCTGTTTATAAGGCTTGTCAAATTCAAGAGTGGTTTTGAAGGACTATTGGAACTGTGGATGGCGAGATAAAGGACAGATGGCTTTTAACATATTACCCGAGAATAGGGTTTAAAGTTAAAGCATAAGACATTTGAAATTCTTGGTGAACACTGGTTTTCTAAGTCTGTTTCTGCCCTCCAGAATATGTTCTGTCTAGGCCATGAAATAGATATTGCTATATTTTAATCTTATACAACAACCTAGGTTCCTCAAACAACATCTCGTCATAAGATTATGAAAAACCAAAGTAAGGCAAGTACATGAGCAGAAAAATAAAAGTAAACCACCTTGGTAATGGTATATTCATGCAAATCAGAAATGAAGCCTTGGTGAACTGCCCACTTGTTACTTGGAATCTGCTCTCTGTGGTGGATCTGATTCACTATACTCTCTAAATAGTTTCGCATCTACTTTCCCTCTCATATTCTCCACCTTCAATTCTTTCTAGTTCCTCCAGCACCTCCCTCATGCAAGGTCTCAGTTCCCTATATTGTTGCAGGCAACAAAATGCCAACTTCGAAACTGAAGCTATCTTTCTCTCAACTTCTTTGTCTGTTCTATGCCCAAGACTCGAATCAATCAGATCATCAAATTCGCAATTTTGGATCTTGTTTATTGCTAAGTTAGCCAAATTAATCTGATGTCGATCCCTGTTGAAGTCAACAGCTGGCATTCCTGATATGAGCTCAATAAGGACGACACCAAAGCTATAGACATCACTCTTCTCAGTTAGCTGGTAACACTGGTGATATTCTGGGTCAATATACCCGGGAGTGCCTTGTGGAACAGTTGAGACATGAGTAACATCAGTTGGGAACAACCTGGAAATCCCAAAATCTGCAACTTTGACGCGAAAATGGTTGTCAAGAAGAATGTTGTTGGTTTTAACATCTCGGTGAATGATTTCAGAAGCATGAAGATAGGCCAATGCACTAGCTGTTTCTATAGCAATCCTCATCCGGGTACACCAAGTCAGTGAAGCAAACTTGGCCTGATCACCATGAAGATGATCAGCAACTGTGCCGTTGGGAATGTATTCATAAACAAGGAGAAGCTGACGACTGCGGCGAGAAGAACAACCATAAAGTTCAACCAGATTTTTGTGGTGCAATCGTGTGAGAATTTCAATTTCATTCATGAACTGCTCCAACCTTCTACAGTTGTGCTCATACAGGCGCTTGACTGCAACTTCTCGCCCATCTCGGAGTTTTCCTGGCGGTGAATTATCAAACAATAATCAATCAGCTGTTAATAGTATTTCTCTAATCCATTGAATTTCATCTTATTACCATAATAGACCGTTCCGAAGCCTCCATCACCAAGAGCATTTCCAGAATCAAAGTTATGGGTAGCCTCTTCAAGTTCAGTGTGTGCGAAGATATGAACACCAAAGTAGATGTTGCTTAGTTGTCGCTCGGATTTCGAGAAGTCTGAACTAGCATTCGCCAAAGCTGAATTTCTTCTGTGTCGATAGCAGATGAAAATTACGGACAGCAAGCAAAGTATTACTGGAGCGAGGACCCCTAGAACTAAAACAGTAAAAAAACGAAGAGTTCAAACGGGTGCAACTGGATAAAAAAGACGAGAAATTGAGATGATCAGGAAGCATGTTACCTATTGCAACCTTCCGTTTTAAATGTTTTCCATCTGGACGAACAGGATTATGGCCATGGATTTCTAAACAAAAATGAAAAGTAAAAACTTTCAACAAAAATTGCTCAAATAAGTTTGTGTAGACGATGAGTTTCTCATCTCTCATCAGTAAGCTGACAGTGTCCATTTGGTGAAAGACTGAGTGAAATGGCCTTGCCTACCTTTACTGGAGCTGATGCATTCCTCAAGATTAGCTCTGCTGTTCCAACACGGGTTCAGCCTTTTGTAATCTTGAAGAGAGAGGGCAGCGGTTAAAAATCCAAAGGATATTTCATCGTACTCATTGTCCATATCGTCAATTTGCTGACAGCTTTGTGAGGCACGTTCGTCGATATAGTAGTTGGTCCGGTTGCCAGTGCAGTTGCATTTGTTTACGGGCCGTCTATGAAGTATCTCAGACGCGATGAAATTGGAAGTGTCAGCACTCAAATTTCCGAAGGTTTTGCAGAGGCTGGAATACAGATCGCTCTGGAAATTCGGGCCTCTGATAATATCAAGAGGAAGGTCGAAGATGCTTCGAAAGCTGTATAATCCTCCTCCTGCTCCAGGAAAGTAAATCTCCTCTTCTGATCTTTCAATACAGGTATGGTTCTTAGGTTCGCAGTGTGTCGGAAGTTTGCTGTCGGGGATGGGGGTCGGATTCATCTCAGTAGTGTTTGCACAATAAAGAGGTAGACATTCCTTGAATAATCTTCTCTCTTCCTCTGGGCTATGTGGAAACCCCCATTGGAAGAGAACAAAAAGAAGTATCAAGATGAGAACAGCCATCCCCATACTTTCCAATTCAAGATCCAAAAATAAAGAACATGAGCTGCTCGGATGAATTTATTTGTCCAGCTAGATTTTAGTCTACTCAAACAATTTCATCAAGCTACGTTTCTCTTAAAACACGTCAGTTGACTTGGAAATTGACCCAGACGACCTGTGAAATGGACTGAGCGACGGAAGGAACGTATGAAATTTCCAGGAGCTTGCTTCTAACAATGACTAGCACTGGAAAGACTAAGTCTTGATTGACTCTTCATTCCCCAAAAGCCTCTTCCTTCAATAGCCTCGTGATCATTGGTGTTACTAAAAAGACTTCTTGCTGCTTGCTACAAACGTCAGTCAACTAACTATCACTTTCCGCAAAAGAAGTCAATAAAACGGAAGACTAGATTTGATAAGGAACCAAACACGGCAATTTTTGATTGGTTCCTTAAATTTTATTTTCGTTTTTTTCTTGATTCGAAAATCACAAAACTAGTATCAGTTTTCTTTTTTATATTGTTAACATAATATTTCAGTATCGATTAAATGAATATTATTAAATTGTTTAATAGTTTTATGACCACTTACTAATAGTTTTAACAATATTTTAAAGATTGAAGTTATTTCTAAAATCAAATTATTTATGAAGTCAAAAGTATTTCAAAATTTAAAATAAAATAAGTTTAATTTAATATTTAAATTATAAAGTGATATATAGAATTTTTTAAGAATACATTTTTATTTTTGTTTTATTTTAAAATTAATATTTTTAGTTATTATAAAACATATTACTTTCAAAGTAAAATTTATTTTGAGATAATTCAATAACTAACACTAGTTCTATTTATCTAATTATTCGTTATAATTAAAAATAATGAATTTATTTTTACATAAATTTTAATATAATAAATTTAAACTAATTATTATTATTTAATTATACTTATTGAAAGAATAATATTGATAGTTAGTCGCATTCTTTTAAAAATGGCAAGTATTCCTTAATCCTTGCCATTGTATTTATATGAAAGCTAGTCATGCCCATTTGCTATTGTGTAAATGTTCCTTTCTTGCCACACTTCATAAACCCCAGTACAAAAACCCAATTTGAGAAGCTTGATGTTGCCTTTTAACATAAAGTTGTAACATGCTTATTATTTCTTCCTATCCTTTATCGCATGTGTTGAAGTTACATGCATTATAGATCCTATCTTAAAGTCCTTTGGTGTACAAGCACTAGAAAACAGATTGTCCCTTGTCTTTGGTTTAGTACAGCATATAATACGTTGAGGGTTGATAATAACTGAGGTTTTGACTCTGTCCATGGTTAAAAGTCTATTCGTCATTTCCATCCAAGTGATGAAGGCACTCCTTGAGTTGTTACTTATAAACCACACCAATTTGTGCCAAGGAAATTTGAGAGCAAGCTATTTGAACAATTCATATACGGTTTTGTCTATGAATTATCCTGAGCAATGTTTAGCCCATATCACCTTATCCTTAATATTCAATTTAGGTTGATAATTAGGCAAAGCCCTCTATAACCAATCATAACCCTTTAGTTTGATTTGCCATTGTTGATTGTGCATCAATTCACTGACTTTTGCATTTGGCTTCAACATATATCTCAGATGCAATAATTCAACAAACATGTAGAGAGGTCACCTATTACTCAAATTATTAAACCATATCCACGTGGATCTGCCATTCCTTACTATATTTTTTAATGTAGGTCTCAGTTTCTCTTTATGTTGTAATATGTTATACCATGTCCACGAGTAGCTTTGGTTACTCTACACCTCCTAAAAGTAATGTTCTCACAAGTGTTGAGTGTGTATCCACTGAACCCACAGGTTCTCCTTGTTTGTCAGAAGTTTAAGATGTGGACAGACTTAATGCCTAGACCCCCTTACATCTTTGACCTGCAAGCTTCAGTCTATAAAAGTTCAGTTCTAGAAGATTTGTGAGCAATTCCATTTCATAGAAAGTTCCTCAACATCTTTTCAATATCTTTGGCCATGTTCCTAGGAAGCACTAGATGGGATATCCAAAAGTTATATAGGTTTCTCAACACTAATTTTATTAATTGAATTCTTCATACATGGCTGAAGATTTTGTTATACTACTTATTGATTTTTCTTTCAACTTGATCAAATAATCCTTATAATAAGGTCTCATTATAGTGACTGGGGCTCTCAATAAGTGAAAAGGTGGTTAAATCACTCTTGTATTGGTAATAAAAGTCAAGTTCTCTCTAATAGGTTCTGCATCCTTGGATATCATTAGAAAGCTTTTTTACAAGTTCACCTCTATACCTGATAGCCTACTGAATTGTTTAATGGAATTGAGTAGTATGAGGACTAAGGAAGCACTACGTTTGTTGAACATTAATAAATCATCTATAAATGTCAAATTAAATAGTTTTAACTTAATGCACTTCTTGTAGTACTTGAATGAATGGTTCTTTCTAATATTGGAGGCAGTAAGTCGAAGTAACACTTCTATGAATATTGAGAATAGGTAAGGGGATATTGGATCCTCTTGCCTGACTCCCTTTTTTTGACCCTAAACCATTGCGTTTGCTCTCTATTGATTAGGAAACTATAAGATATTATTGTTAAGCATTTCTTTATCTAGTTGATGAATCTCACTGGTATTCCAAAGACTTTAAGAGTGTAGAGTAAGAATTCCCACCTAACTGAGTCAAATGGCTTCTTAAAGTCAAGTTTTAAAGCATCTTTCTTACTAGTTATTTTCCTTATGTATCCTTTAAACAGATCATGTGCAATCATTATATTATCTCCAATGTTCTTGCCTTGTATATATGCTCCTTGTGCTTTACAAATGAAGGATTTAAATTAGGCTTCAATCTAGACACCAACATCTTAGTAATTAGCTTATTGAGAGTGTTACAATAAGAAATTGGTCTGAAATTTCTCACTGTTCTTAGATTTGGTGACCTGGGAACCAAGTAAATTAAAGTTTGTTTTATTTCTTTCGGCATTATTCCAATGCTAAAGAATTCCAGTATTGCACCATAGATTCGATGTTTGATCCATTGTCATGATTACTTTAAGAAATAAACATTTAGCCCATTAAGGCCTGTAGCTTTATTGGAGTTGATTTCTTTAAGAGCTTCATCCACATCCCCTGCTACAAATTCCTTCATCTTGTTTGATGCTTGCTCAAAATTGATAATAGGTTCTAGAAAGAATCTTAGGGCCTGCGTTGAAGATTCACATACTATTCATCATAAAGAGGCTTTGAAGAAATAGTACCTTAATGTTTTCCTGCCACCTTATTCTTACTCCCTCTTTATTAGTAATGCAACATATCCCGTTTTTATTTCTCCTTTTCATTATTGCATGGAAGAAGAAACTTGTTTAAATGTCCCTTTTTTGCATCCATAGAAATCTGGATTTCTATTTTGTAATTAATTAATGTGTATGTAGGGCTTGGAATGTTCTCTTGATCTATTTTTTCCTTAGTCCTATAACTTTCATTTCTTAGATCTCTGTATAAGTTCATTTGAGCTGTATTAAGTAATATCTTTTTGTCTCTTAAATGTATAATCTTTTGTTTCTTGAGATACTACTGTGTAGTTCTTTGAGTTTGTCCTTGATGATTTTGAGCTTTCTGAGACATCTATATCATTGATATCCCTCTATACTTGAATTAATTCCTTACTCTGCTGCTTCTTGGAACTATTGCACTTAGTTAAGAAATTAAAGTACCTAAATGGAGTGATTCATATG
Organism: Erythroxylum platyclados; assembly: GCA_027563515.1. Lineage (NCBI taxonomy): Eukaryota > Viridiplantae > Streptophyta > Magnoliopsida > Malpighiales > Erythroxylaceae > Erythroxylum > Erythroxylum platyclados. The sequence continues at coordinate 6,402 of JAOQMM010125342.1, forward strand.
AGATTTCTTATAAGGTTATACAATTCAATTGGATAGTGATCAGAGACAAATGCACTGTTGAAAATAGCTTTACTATTTTGAAACTTTATCATTCACTTATAATTAACGAATGCCTTATCTAATTTCCTTTTTAGAAACCACTAGACTTATTGTTTGATGGACCAAGTGAAGTGGTTTTCTTCATATGCCAAGTCGATAACTTTAATTTTTTAAACATATGGTTGAAATTCTTTATAGGGAGCTTTAAAATCCATTCCACCTTTAGATTTAGAGTTATAGAGTGTATAATTAAGGTCTCCTATGATCAAACATGGGTTATTGAGACTTGAATTGATATCACATAGATCGTACTAAAGGAATTTCTCATACAAAGCTTATGCATACCTATTGGTCTATGGGTTTGATTGTCATCCATATATAGATAGCTTGGGCATTGGATTTGTGTGAGCAGACCTCTAATATGTCAGAATTACAAGCTACTAGAATCTTGCCATTCTAGTGTGATTTATGGTTGGTAATAATGATCCGATTATCATGTATGAATCATAAATTCCTACGTTTATTCTCCTTGATATTAGCTCCCAAAAGGCTAAATATAAATGGCCTTATTGATTTGGTGTATTCATTTATAACTTGCTACTTTTTCGGGCTATTTAAGCCCTATTATATATAAAGATTAACATTTGGTTGTGGATGTGGCTTTGCTCCTCTTAGACTCCTTCCTTCCCAATCTTCTCAGTACAAGTGTAAAGTTGTTAGGGTCACTCCTTCGATTTTCTTCACCCATTAGCTTCATATTCTCTTCATTAAGTTGTTTAGCCCTAATGTGTTCCTCATTATGTGATTCTTATCTGCCTCATTATGTGATTCTTATCTGCTTTCCTCCTATTGCTGTTGTGATTAATTTCAACCAAGTTTATATCCCTATTCCTCATATGATTTACCTCATAAAGTTTGTGGGAAGTTACACTTATTCCATTAGCTTCTTTAATCTGAGGAATTTGTTTGCATTATGCACTTTTGGTGCTTCCTTTCCTGTTTGCAGGGTCAGATTTATTTGAATGTTCAGTGTCTTGGTCTTGCTTTTCTCTTTCTCCATTAGCTCATTTTGGTCTCCTCTCTCAAATACTTTACCTGTTTGTTTCCATTCAGATTTACCCTTATTTTATGCCTTTTATTGGTATGTCACTAAGATTGTAGTCTCCATCCTGTTCCTAAGCACATCTGATCTCTTAATTTTTAGCAGCTCAAGCAATATTTTGTTAATTTTAGCCTTACTCCAAATCCTTACATACCTAATTCTACCAATTACAATTGTGTTTTTGTCTATAAACAAAGGTTCTTAATTAAACTTGCCAAATAGTTTAATCCAATTGTGTTATAATATTCTAGAGGAATATTATAGAAATAAGCTCAAATTGAGATTATTTTGAGTTTTCTCCTGTTAATCTCCGTTCTTGGCTTCTAGTTTTGCAAAATTATTAGCTTGTCATTGTAGTGCCAAATTCAAGCTCAAAGACTTTAGTAGCATTTGCCTATGACAAAAAGGTGAAGACGAATAAATCCTCATGATTGATAAGGACTTTATCCAAACCAAAAGCTGTCCGTTCTTTTTCTTTTTCGAAAGTTCAAAAGCTGTCCATTCCCTTTGGCCTAAGCTTTCACTGACGGGGTATAAAATATTAATAAATATAATAAATAAAAAAGGTATTTTCTATTTATTAAATATAATAAATAAAAAAGGGGACTAACACGGGGCATATGAAGATATTTTCTCTAACCAGAACTGAATCACGTAAACTGTATTTTGATACTTGTTTTCTCTAATTCCAAAAGTTCATACTCTTAAGCAATTACAGGCAACATAAGAATGGCCAAAATTTGAGAACATATTTCGTAGAAAAATATTTGATTAGACATTTTCTCTTTTCTAACTACAAAAATTTGAAAAAAAAAATTTTAAACGGTCAATAAGCGTGGATAATGGGTTCGATCGTTTGAGGACTTTGTAATAAAAGAAGCAAGTAACTTTCATTTCAGAATCTTAACCCTTTAATTAGAAATGAAATCTATCGTTCTCATCTTTTTCTTTGTTGCTATATTCTGTCGTTCTCATCTTGAATGCACCAACGTCGATCCCAAGTTGTGGAAGCACATAGTTGTTAGGGAATATTTTGTCCAATTTCAGGGTAGAACAGTCTCAACGTTAGTGATAAGATAATTTGTACATTAATGTGATAATCCCGTTTTGGAAAAGAGAATTCGAGAAAGGAAGAAAATGAGTTTAACATGATGTTATTAGATTCATATGGCTTAAGCTACAAATGTTTCCAACTGTGCCGATTGGGCTCTTGTAATAATCGTTGGATTAGCCACTTGCTAATAAGAATTCTATCACGCAATCCACAATTACATAATGAAAAGAGGGGTAACAATCCAAAGTTTGTCGTAAAAGTTACGAGCAATCCCCTTAACATCCACAATCAGATGTAAATTTTTACTTTATTTGTCAATCACATCAATAAAATATTAACAAAAATAAAATTTTTAAGTAATTTGCCTAAAATTTAAAAGTTTCAATACTTAATTAAAATTTTTAAAAGATTGAATACAAAAATAAAAAACGTTAATTTTTTTTGTAACTTATTATCTCATAATTGGAAAAATATACATTTCTTACATTTATATACTTACATATTTAATAAGGTTAATTATAAAAAAAAGCTCAAATTTTCGTTAATTTTTTAATTATAACCTGAACTTTAAAAAGTAGCAATAAAATGTTCAAATTTTAAGTTTTTTTAATTCTAAGCCGACGTTAGTCTCACCATTATCTTTACTGACGTGGCACTACCACGTGTCAATGGACCCTCACTAATCAGACACGTTAGCTTCATTAGGAGAAACTTGTCTGATTGGCAAAATGACGTTGTTTCATGATAAAACTAAAACAACATCATTTCATTTTTGAGAGAATTACACATGCAATCGTTCTATCAAACCTAAATCTCTAATTTCCTCTCACTCATTCTCACTCTCACACTCTTGTTCTCTTAAACCTAAATCCCTAATTAGGGCGTTCTTCTTCATAAGGAAAGACGTTTTATTCACAATAAGTCAATTTTGATATTTTCTCTCTTCTTAGAATTTTAGTTTCAATCTTCTTTCATTTCCATGTGCCCTAATTTTGGTTTATTCGGATTTTTCCCCCGTCTTAAGGAACTTGGACTCTAATATGGGGCTAGGGTTTTTTCGTTTGATGCATCGCGTTCTGGTTGTTTACAGGTAGTAATTATTAATGTTTAGCGAAATTCATACCAAACCAAGCTCGAGGGTTGTGTTCTCTTTGAATGTTATTGTTTGGCTCTTGTTAAATACGAGGTTGTATTTGTAGAAGTCTTTACTTTTCTATATGAAAATTTTGGGTTATTTGAGGAATATTTCTAGAGCTTCGATTCTTGTCTTCTGATGGGTTCTCAAACCCCAAAAGTTCTTTTACGAGGTGAAATACTACTTAGAAGTTAGTCTTCTAAATTGTTTTATAGGCTGATCTTATTACTTAGAGGTAGAGATCCAATGTGCGATCTTTTTTCTAATTTGTTAAGATTTATAGAATCTTGTGATATCTTTTTTTTATTCTGAATTGCCTTTGGGACTTTATCTAGTTTTAGGGAAGTTAGAAGAGTTTCTATGGAAAGTGGAGTCGGGAGAAATGGTGAACTAGAACAGAACCAAACACAACTGATTAGCGGACTTTTGGATCAGATTACATTTCCAGTAATGTCTCTTCCATACTTGTTCTTATAAAGAAAATGAAGGAATGAACTGGAGGAGAAGGACATGTGATACGAGTGAAGTTGGCAAAATGACAGCAGATGTTGTTGTTAGTGATAAAACGTCAGTGTATGAACTTTAGTTAAAGACCATACGATGTGTAATCAAACCCACTAGGATGAAGGATTATGTTACCAACTGAATGTTCTAGAAGAAGAGGCAGATATGCTATGATAAATAAAGAAACGTGTATACAGCTGTCATATATTCTGTTAAAGACAGGTGTCCTACATGTAACAAACTTTCTTTTAAATATGACAATAAATGATAAGAAAAGGTAGGAAAAACATTTATAAGAACAACAATCTTCTTCTTCTGGGGAGTATCCCTCTCTCAATTCTGGGAAAATTCTCTTTTTTTCATTGCCTCGTAACATTTGGTGCTTTCATTGAGAGCTTCATCATGCCTCCCAAACCCCAACATATTGTTGATGATGCTATGGCTTCTCTTCTCGACAAATTGGAGTCAATGCAGCTGCACTTGGACTCCCATCAAACAACTCTTTTGGAAAAATTTGATCAGCAAAATTCCAATCTTCAAGCCATTGCAACCTCGCTGTCCTCCTTGGTAAATTCCTTTAAGCTTCATCCTCCACTTCCACCTCTAACAGACCATATTCCTCCTTTAGCACATACTCATCATCATTCCTCCATCTCTCCACACACTCATCCCCATTATTATCATAATGATTCTCCTAAGCAACTCTCCCCCAGTTCTTCATTTTCACTTAAACCTCCTAAATTACACATGCCTACTTTTGATGGTACTGATGTTTTAAACTGGATTTTCCAGGCAGAACAGTACTTTGAATGTTATAAAATCCCACCTGCTAATCGTTTAGAATTGATTGGTTTTTACATGTGTGGTGATACTTTGACCTGGTTTAAATGGATGTTCACTAATAATCAGTTATCCTCTTGGGAAGGGTTTATTAGAGCCCTAGAACTCACTTTTGGACATTCACAATATGAAAATCCTTAGGGGACTTTTTTCAAATTATGAAAGATTAGTTCTGTTCATGATTATCAAATTTCCTTTGCACGCCTTTGTAACAGAGTGATTGGTCTACCTACTGAGTCTATTTTATAGTGTTTCCTTTCGGGTTTGAAACCCGAAATCTATCGAGAAATCTCCATCCTAAAACCCCTTAATCTAGCTCAAGCAATAGGTATGGCCAAACTTTTTGAATCAAAATTCCAAGACCATAACCTATGACTTTTACTCTAAAACCATTTCCACCTATACCCAAACCACCCCTTTTACCTACTCCTTCCCAACCACACATGCCTATCTGATGGCTATCACCTACAGAAATGCAAGAGCATCGTGCCAAGGGTTTATGTTCCAACTGCGATAAAAAATTCACCCCTGGTCACAAATGCAAACACAACCAATTTCTATTAATCTTACCTGATGATCCACCACCTGAATCTTTGGATACTACTTATGATGTTCCTTTCTCTACTGATGAACATAACATTCCCTCCTTCGAATTAACCCCTCTTGATTTTCCTCCACATATGACCCATTTCTATATTTCAAATGATGCTCTATCAAGTTTTTTCACTTTTCAAACTTTACGTATGATAGGTAAAATTTCTGGCCATTCTTTATCAGTATTAGTGGACTCAGACAGTAGCCACAATATCATTCAACCTAGATTAGTTCAATTTCTAAATCTTCTTTTGTTCGATACCTCGAAATTTTCTGTTATGGTTGGGAATGGGGCTCACATTACTTGTATGGGTATATGCCTTAATATCGACTTATCAATTCAAACTCATGCATTCACCGTTCCATTTTATATTCTTCTTATACTTCAGGCTGATGTGGTTTTAGGAATTCAATATTTATAGACACTTGGTCCTATTTTATCAGACTTTTCTATTCCTATTATGTCTTTTTTCCATAAACAAAATTACATTTCATTGGTCGGAGAATCCAAAACCCTTCCTTCCATTTCTTCTTACAATCAACTCAATCGTATGGTTCACACACACTCCATTGACTCTTTTTATGAAATTCAATTTTTTACTACAAACTCTCAACCTACAGCCCTTTCTACGCATTCTTCCGCCAAATCTTTCACCTAACTTATGCTCCCTCAACCATTTTTATACTGTTTTCGACTTACCTAAAGGCCTTCCACCTAATCATCCTCATGACCATTACATACACTTGCAACCCAACGCAACACCAGTTAACATTAAACCTTACCGCTACCCACACTACCAAAAAGAGGCAATGACAAAAATTATTTCTAATATGTTATCTGAGGGTATTATTCAGCCAAGCACCAGCCCATTTTCCTCTTCAGTTTTATTGGTTAAAAAAAAGGATGTCACTTAGCGTTTTTGTGTGGACTTCAAGGCATTAAATGCTATCACCATTCCAGACTGATTTCCTATACCTATTGTTAAGGAGTTAATTGATGAGCTCTATGGTGCAAAAAAATTTTCTCAGATTGATTTACATGCAGGTTATCATCAAATTAAAGTTGCCACTGAAGATGTCCCTAAAACAACATTTCGAACTATCGACGGTCATTTTGAATTTTTGGTTATGCCCTTCAGGTTACTAAATGGTCTGCTACATTTCAAAGTGCAATGAACGACTTATTTCGACAATTCTTATATAAGTTCGTGCTAGTTTTTTTTAATGATATTATACTCTACAGTTCTGATTGGGATGAGCATATGGTCCATTTATGCACAGTTTTACAGTTGTTGTTGGATAATCAATATTTTGCTAAGTTTCTTAAATGCGAATTTGGTGTCTGTTCTGTTAATTATTTGGGGCATGTTATCTCCGCAAAAGGTGTTCAAGTTGATGATTCTAAGATAAAGCTATTATGGACTAGCCAGAACCTTGCAACCTAACTGAACTCTGAGGATTTCTAGGTTTGACAGGTTATTACTATCATTTTGTGAAGCATTATGCATCTATTGCCAGTCCACTCACTGATCTTCTTAAAAGGGACAAATTCTCTTGGAATCCTACAACCCTGATAGCATTTACACAATTAAAGGAAGCTCTTACATCTACTCCCATCCTACAACTACCTAATTTTTCCATTCCATTCTTTGTAAACTGTGATGCTTCTGGTTTTGCAGTGGGGGCAATTCTATCTCAAGATGGTCATCCTATTGTCTATTTTAGCAAGAAACTAGTTCTACGTATGTGTAATGCTTCTGCCTATGTTCGGGAACTCTATGCAATCACTGAAGCAGTAAAAAAATGGCGTCATTATCTAATAGGTTGCCATTTTATTATTTTTACAAATCAGCAGAGCATCAGAAATATGTTGACTTAACACATAACCACACCAGAACAACAAAAATGGGTATTTAAATCGCCGAGATTTGATTACACTATCCAATACAAGCTTGGAAAAAGTATCACCGTACCAGATTCTTTATCGCGGCTCAAAGGAAGTCCAGATTCATCCTTCTTAGCAGTATTTGTTTCTCATTCTTCTTTGTCAAAAATTTTGCAGGATTTTTATCGCCAAAATTCAGATCCTGCACAAAGACAATTTAGATACTTAGATGCAACAATCTTTTCAGCTCCAAGACAGGTTATTATATTTTCAAGGCAAAATTCATATACCTGATCAAAGTGGGTTAAGACAACAATTACTTCATGAATTCCATGCGACTCCTCTTGTTGGTCATTCAGGTGTTAAAACTTCTATTGCTCGACTGTCAGCTCTTGTTCATTGGCTAGGCCTCTACAGAGATGTCAAAAATTTTATAAGCAATTGCTCAATCTGTCAGGAAAACAAATATTCAACAAAAAAAATATTTGGCCCACTATAATCACTACCCATTCTGGAATAAGTTTGGGAGGACCTGACAATGGATTTCATCACACATTTGCCCACCTCTCAATCTTATACAGTTATCTGGGTCATTGCGGATAGATTATCCCAATATGCTCATTTCATTCCTCTACCGACATACTACACAGAACATACCTTAGCCAAACTTTTTCTCTCTCAAATTTGCAAACTTCATGGAGTTCTAAAGTCTATTATCTTAGATCGCGACCCCCTATTTTTAAGTAAATTTTGGAAAGATCTTTTTCACTAATTAGGAACTACCCTCTCCTATAGCACTGCCTACCACCCCCAGATCGACAGACAATTTGAAGTCTTGAACAGATGTTTAGAAACTTGCATTGTTTTACATATGATGAACCTCATCGATGGTCACATTTTCTACCCACCGCTGAGTTTTGGTACAAAACCACTTTCCATTCAACAATCGACATGTCCACATTTTAGGCACTTTAAGGTCGTCCCCCTCCATCTATACCGCATATCAAACCACAGAAGACAAAAATTTAAGATCTTTAAGATCTTTTGCAAAAAAAGAAACACATCTTAGCCACATCAAAAGCTAATCTCAACAGAGCTAAACATCGCACGAAACAAATTGCAGATCTTCACTGCAAAAAGAAAATTTTTTCGATTGGAGACTGGGTTTACCTTAAACTAGCACCCTACCGACAGATCTCTCTCCATCGTCGCTCTTTTCAGAAGCTAGCGAAATGCTATTATGGACCTTTCAAAATGGTTCGACAAATCGGAGCGGTGGCGTATGAACTGGAACTCCCACCGTCGGTAAAGATCCACCCAGTTTTTCATGTCTCGCTCCTAAAGAAATGTCGAGGCACACCACTGACTCAATCGATTCCACTTCCTCCCTCAGCTATCGATAACCAACCTCTCCATGAACCTACAGAAATTTTGGGTACAAGAAGGGTAAAAATCAGAGGACAGCCACATATGCAAATCCTCGTCAAGTGGAACTCCCCAACAGACGCAGATGTGACTTGGGAACCACTTACCCAGTTCAAAGCCACTTACCCTAATTTTGAACTTGAGGACAAGTTCAATTTCAATGGGCCAAGCAATGATACGAGTAAAGTTGGGAAAACGACAGCAGATGCTGCTGTTGGTGATAAAAAAATCAACGTATGAACTTCAGCCAAGGACCAAACGATGTGTAAACAAACCCACTTGGATGAAGGATTATGTTACCAACTGAATATTCTAGAAGAAAAGGCAAATATGCTATGATAAATAAAGAAACGTGTATACAGCTGTCATATATTCTGTTAAAGACAGGTGTCCTACATGTAACAAACGTTTTTTAAATATGACATTAAATGATAAGAAAAGACACAAAAACATTTACAAGAACAACAATCTTCTTCTTCTGGAGAGTATCTCTCTCTTAAATCTGGGAAAATTCTCTTTTTTTCGTTGCCTCGTAACAACGTGTCTTCATTGTTCATAAAGATATGATGTGTATGGGAAAGTCTGTTGTATTTCCAACATTCAGTTTTAAAAGAACACGATTGTCTGCTTTTATTTCGTATATAGGAAGAAAATGGTGTAGGATGTAGGTTATAAGATGTTACATGGTATTTGTTATGTGAATTAGTGATTAACGACAAATCTCCTAATAATATGTGTTTGAACATGATTTTTAAGCTCTCCAGATGCATGTTTAAGCCAATGAGAATTGTGAACTTACAAGAGAAAGAATAATAGGAAAGTGCATAATGTTTGGAATAAGCTACTAATATAATTTGAAAAAGAAATTGCTATTGTTTTTACTTTCAGAAACTAGCTCTTTTCTGACTGTATATAAGCTCTCCAAGGATTTAGTTTCAAGGAATTCAATATTTAAAGCATACAACAATTTCTATTAATTGTTATGTGATTTTTCTTGGCATGGAAATCCAATGGATGCTTTAAAGATTACAACAAAACTAAGTAGATATTGAATTGCCAGAGGTAGACGTGGAGCATTTGAGAAAATAGGGAAAGCGGGGAAACAAAGATCAAAATATGATTCTAGTACAAAGAAACACAACAAACAAAAGGGTAATCCCCAAATTGATACATGATATTTGCAGTGTGAACAAAATTTTAACATCATCAATTGCTCTATTAGATAACTCTCTCCGGAACATAAAAATGGCCAATCTTTAGCCACACAAAAATGGGTGAATATCTATAGATTCTACAAGGCATTATCTTTCAACAAGTTGTCAAGAATCCTCATCCCTCTATCCAGATTACAAACAACCTTGCTTAGGAAGAGATCCTAAGAACCACAAACTCCTCCTCTTATGATGACCATGGAAACAATTTTGTCCACTTAACCTTTGATTCCTGAATCCTGCAAGCTCTTATTCAGTACCAAGTAAGTTAAACGATTAGGTGAACACCCTGTTTCCAACATCTCCTCAAGAATCCCAATTCCCTTTTTTGCTTTTCCTACACTAGAAAAGCCCTTTACCAACACATTATATGTGAAAGTATTAGGAGTACAACCTTTCTCCACCATATCATCCTATAACTTCCTAACCTCGTTCAACAACTTCCCTTGTTCACACATCCCTACAATGAGCGTATTATAGGTCAAAAGGCCTGCTCGAACTCAGCAAACAATTTCCTTGCTTCTTATACCTTTCCCTCCTTGCATAATCAATGTATAAGTGTGTTAGTAATAGCATTATCGGGCATGCATTCTTCTTTAACATTCTCTTCCACAGGTCACAAGCATCATCCACCTTATCTTGCTCACATAACACATCAATAATCTTACAACAAAGGGCTATACACAAGCATTAAAGAACAACATGATTACAAGCAACTATTAAGATCACCACAGGGAAAGAATAGATTCAACCCTTTACAAGTGCCAAAGACGATCCAAAACTAAACAAATAACTGGTCACCTGACATGTAGATATTCATTCATCCTCATTGATCCCTTGTTAGCCTCCTCGACGAATTCCATGATAAACATGATAAGATTAGTTAAGTAGCAAGCTACATAAGATGTTAATTAGTTCTTTGGTTTCAAAAACCAAAACCTGTCTAGATGAGTATGCCTACAAAGTTCAGCAGAGTCAATTATAGAACAAACCTGTCCAACCAATCACCGATAATCAAGACGAAGAACATTTCATCCCAACACATTAAGAACACTAAACTCAAACCCAACTTATCGAAAATCTCATCTATGGACCAGATAATCTCTGCAGACGATAGCATACCTAAAATATAATCAACCAATTCTCGGGACCTATAAAAACACACACGATACTTCATATTTTACAACTACCATGAATTAAGCGTGAAATTTAAAATTCCTTTAACTTGCCTTCATTTCCTAGAAACCAAACACCAATACGAAAAGAACAAACTGTTAAACTTAGAAACTTTCAACTTTTCCACTTGTTGGGAAATCGAGTCAGGATCCGATCCCGACCGCAGCGGAATAATTACGAAACTTTTTTGCAACCTTTTGACTTCCCGCAAACCAATATCTCTTTAATTCTATAAAATGATTAACATAAATCATAATAAAGCGGAAACTTAATTTGTACCTTATTCCGAAGCTT
>JAOQMM010125376.1:0-17631 GCA_027563515.1 Erythroxylum platyclados
CGATAAGATATTGCTTGATTTCTTCGCTCATATGTAAAATATCAATTCAAACTTCTTAGTCATACACTGGTACTTGTCTGAGACTATCTTAATCATGAATATCTTTTAGTTGCATATACACAACTAAAAATTATCGCATTGATGTGATGCCATAAAAGGGAAGAGCGCATCCAGAGAGATCAGGTTTTGATGGTCCGTGGACTGCAGAACCTCTGAAATTTGATAACTCGTACTTCATGTAAGATTCTAATCAACATCACAAGAGTCTCGTCTTTATATATAACCTACGGATTCAAATTAACACATTTGCATATGATCAATTATAGTGAACTGTTGAAAGGAGAGACAGAGGGGCTCCTGAAACTCCCAACTGACAAGGCTTTGCTGGATGACCCTGCATTTCGTCCTTATGTTGAGCTGTATGCGAAGGTAAAATGGATTTGCTTTTATTTATGAGTATCAACTAAAATCCAGACATGTCACTCTGACCTTGACTTCGTAATTTTCTCATGAATTTCAGGATGAGGAAACATTCTTCAAAGACTACGCTGTATCACATAAGAAACTTTCAGAGTTGGGATTCACTCCTAGTTCCTCTGCATCCAAGAAAACTGCCAAGGACAGCATTGTGTTGGCACAAAGTGCTGTTGGGGTGGCAGTTGCCGCAGCTGTTGTGATCTTTAGCTATTTTTATGAAATCCGCAAAAAAGCGAAGTAGATAGCATTCCCCACACATATTCCCTTTCAAATATGTGATTTTCATTTTGGCTATACTTTGCAGCCTAGGAGCTGATCACACACTATTCTACGGTAAAAATAATACATGCTACACTGAATACAGTTCTTTCTCTCCTCCTCCTTTCCAATGCAAATACCAAGTGAATCTACATGAACTATATTTGATATCTTCTAATCGTGCTACAACTTCATTCGAGGAAAAGGAGTTGCCATTATAGGATTCATAGGGCTATTAATTAATCCACTTGACCGCTCCATCCAGGAATTTGTGTTATGTGATTACATGGTTTCTTCTCATCCTCCGCTTGTCGATCATTGATATCAGTGGATGGCCTCATGAATTGATTGCCAAACTCTTTTTCTTCTCCGCTGGTACAAAAAGACAAGACTAGGTATCAATCAGTATGTGGAATTGTACCCAGTTATTTCTGGATAATCTTTTTCTGGAGGCTCAATCTCGAGTCTTTTGTTTAAAAGCTGAGAACCGATCTGGCCTCTGATAAGGTCTGGGCCAGATGTATCTTTGTTATGAGGAGCCTTGTGAGCCTCACTGTTATGGGAAATCTAACCGCCACATTTGATACACGAGTGCATATATCATGAGACCTACCCAAAACCCTGCAAACCAAAACATGTACCAGAACCGAACAAACTTCATTATTATGTAAAAACCACAAATACGCGTACTATTTTTCACCACTTCTCAGTTGACTGGGAAAGGCAAAGTCACGGACGATTGAGTAGGGTCCTGAATCTCCTGATGTGGGTATTTATTAAGCTGTACAGGTACACTCCCCACTTATCTGTATATGCAATTTTCTTTTTCTACATAAAGAAGTTGGTTGCTCCTACAAGACTATTGATACAAAAGAAAAACAGTCTAGGAACCCAAAAAAGGTTTGAAGCCAATGGGAAATGTGAACTTTTTGTATGCCGTATCTCTACTTTTTTTGAAAATTTAAATTGATACGGTTAGGAATTAAAAAAGATAATTTTTGATTACGAGAAATAATTAGACATTCTCTTACTTTAGTTCATGAATTCTGATTTAAGTAGTCATTTATTTGGTATCTCTCAAGTAGCAAAAATCGCCATTCTAACTTTTTGGAATGAAATATTTACAAAATCCCGTCATGTATGAAGGAATCATCAACAGATGATCTAATTGCTTCTGCTGTAATTATATCAAGAAAATTAATGGAACATAGATAGAGATGGCAATGAACCAGACTACCGAGAAATAATGCCTCGAATTCGACCCAAGGTCCAAGCAAATTTGTGTCATGCGATCTAATTTTCAGTCTAAACCTGAGCGAGTGATAAACTTCTCAATAAGAAATCATGTTGAATTCTAATTTTTGTAAACTTAAACTTGAAACAGGGTCGTTCTAGAAATTTTAATTCAAAACAATGCCGCTTTAGGTAGCCGTCAGACTGCTCAAACTTAGGGGTCAAACCGAACTTCAGATTATAACTTCGGTCGAGTTGGGTCAAGAGCAAATGCAATTATCATACCTAAACATAGAGAGCAAGAGCGAGAAGAGGATGGTAAGGGTGGGGTTTGGGGGTTGTTTGAGGAGGTTGGGATTGTAATTAATCATCCAGATTGAATGTGTGTGTATGTGGACATAAAGAGAGAAAGAAAAGTCTTCCGTTTGCTTTTGGCCTCTTGGAGAGACCCTTTTCTGGTTTGAGGAGTACCACCTGAATGAGAGGACAGAGGTAGTTAGGTAAGGTAGGGTAAGGTAAGGTGAAGAGATTTTAGGACAGCCCCACACTCCATACCACCCTCCCTGCCATATACCTAACCACATGATCTTCACGTGCTTGCTTAGCTGGCCCTCATCACCCTCATTGATGTTAAAAACTCTTTACAAGACAGTATACACTACAAATATATGGTATTTGTGACACAAATTTAGTAATCTGTAAAACTTGATAGATTATGCCTGAATATGATATTACAATTTAAAGAGATTCATTGATGTTAGTGAGCAACTATTATCAATATTGAGTTGATTTTAGATACTGTCTAACCAGATGAATGTATGTGAATGCATTAACATTGTTGAATACTCAATTTACTGAATAATCATAGGAAACCTAATTGATTTTATCATTTTTGTACACATGTGCAAGTGTATGTGCACAGGTAGGGAAAAGGCAGGTTGAGAAAGAGACATTTGTTCCAACTATAGACAGAGAACTACCTAACTGGCTAGGATGATCCTATCCCATCCCATCCCATCCCATCCAACAAGTAAACCTCTTCCCTCTTTTCCTTCTTTATTTATTATCTTCTCTTTTGGAGTTCTTTACCTAGAGTTTTAGATTGTCATGTTGTAATTTTTGCAATTTTGATCGTCTTTCTTGCAATTGTGATTATGATTTAAAACCTCATCTTAATCTATACCCAAGTCTTTCATCTCTATGCAAGTACCAAATTTGGAGCTTCAGCTTCACCCCTTTTTTGAAACTTTATGGAGAATACTTGGTGGGTATTGGGGTAAAAATGCAAAAGTGGAAGAGTAGTAGTAAAGTACTCTTTTTGGAGTTAAATCCAAATAGAATTTTCAACATGAAAGTGAAGCCAATGGTGGACTAAATGTTTTGAAGGACAGTCAAGAAAAGGTAAAGAAGTAGGTAAATGGAAGGAGACTGCAGTGGACACCTCTCTCTTTTTCTCTATCTCTCTATCTCCATCTCTCTCACTCACTTTCCATTTGATAGCAACTCCTACCCATGATCTTTAACTCCTACCATCCACTTCTATGAGAAATAGAGAGATGGAGATAAGGTTAGTATTTTTATTTTAGTTCATTCTAACTAAATATAAATTACTCAAATTGTTAATTAAGATCGAGTTTAAGAATCGGTTTAAATTGGTCTAAAAATTTTGAATTAATTTAAACTAGTTTAACACAATAATATCATTTTAATATTTTTTTTAAAGTTTGATTTAGCCCTTTGTCAACTCTAGATAGAGAATACACCAATAATGATAATATATGCAAATTGGTGGCAAGATAACAAGGAGGGAACTCAACCTTCTAACCCCATACTCATCTATTTTGTACCCTTTTGTTGTCTAAACTTGCACCACAAGAGTTGTCCAAAAAAATAGAAAAAGTGGAAGGTGAACCTAAGCCCACATACATCTACACCCACATCATTCAAATATATATATTTTTTTCTATTATCTATCTCTCTTTTTCTTTCATCATCATCTTCTCTTGGATTGAACCAACCTCCAACTCTTCTAGAAACCCTTACCTGATAGTGTACTACACCAATAGAATAAAGAATCAGCAACTACCATCTATACACTTAAGCACAGGCATACATAAATTCATCCTACTTGAAATATAGATTAAAAAGGGCATTTCAGAATTATAGAAGTAAAGGGTAATTGCATTGATCTTGAAAAGAATATTGATGTGTGTGGACCTGATTACCTGCCTGCCCTACAAGGCCTACCCTAGCGGTGTTAGTTCCAACAACATGATATATTAATATGAGGCTAAAACATGGATTCTGGTACTTCTTGTCTAGTGAGTTAGGGAAGATTTTCAGAGTTAACTAAAGAAAAATGATCAAGCAAAAGTTTTGTCCATTGTGTACTAGATTTTGGTACTAGATTTTCTGATCTAAATACTCGATTCTAGCTCTATTTTTGTCTTAAAACGACATCGTTTTATATATAAACAGATATAAAATAACACTGTTTTGGAGTGAGAATAAGGTTAAATCAGAGTATTTGGGACAGAAGATCTGGACCCTAAATACCAAATTCTCTTACAGTTTAACTAATTTTAATTAATTTTTTAAATTATTTTTTATTTTTTTAAAATCATTTTTAAAACTTTTTACGTGACATAAATATAAGAGTGACCTAATTCAACTTTTAAACTTCATACGAATTAATTAAGTATGATCCAAATAAACTAATTTTAAATAACTATAATAAATTATTGATTAAGGTTAAATTTAATTGATTTTGATCGAGTTTAAATGTTGTTTAGTTATCATATTAACATCATTTAGTTAATTCGTGTGTTATTCATATCATATATATTTTGGTATTATTTTTAATGAAAGTTTAAGATAATAATTTTTTTAGAAAATAACAAATTATAGAAAGATTATGATAATTTTTAAATTTTTAAAAATTTAATTAAACTATATAAAAAGTGTACTCTTTTTTAATCCTTTAGAAAATATAAAGAAAATAAAAAGAAGGAAAGGACATGTTAGATCATAATTAAAACCTTGTCTTACATATACTTTAAAATACCTTTACTTTACACCTACCTAAAGGTTAGCCGTAGTTAATGTTTCTTCAAACTTATTAATATTTGATTGATACTCTTATCATCAAACATAGAAAGCAAACCAGCCGCTCTCTCATACCTGTCTCACCAACTCACTCATCTAGAAGCTTAAGAGAGTCACTCCTCTCTCTGTCCCTCTCCCTCTCCCTCTCTCAAGTCAAGAGCCTATAAAACTCCATCTCAAATCCTCTCATGGGTCGACCTTATCTTCCACAAACTACTCTTTGATCTTCCATTGTCACTACTCTACTTAGAGTATAGTTTTATTTATATAATGGGAAGGTCTCCTTGTTGTGAAAAAGCTCACACGAACAAAGGTGCATGGACCAAAGAAGAAGATGATCGTCTGATTGCTTATATCAGAGCTCATGGTGAAGGTTGTTGGCGTTCTCTACCTAAAGCTGCAGGTCTTCTTCGATGTGGGAAAAGTTGCAGACTTCGGTGGATTAACTATCTAAGACCTGACCTTAAGCGTGGGAATTTCACCGAAGAAGAAGATGAACTCATTATCAAACTCCATAGCCTCCTTGGAAACAAGTTAAGTGTCTTTTTTTTTTTTTATGATATGATGAATACAAAGTTGAGAACTTTTAGAGGATCCAATGTACTTATTGGTTTCTTTCTGAATTTTGTTGCAGATGGTCTCTGATAGCTGCTAGATTACCCGGAAGAACAGACAATGAGATAAAGAATTATTGGAACACACATATAAGAAGAAAGCTTCTGAGTAGAGGCATAGATCCTGCAACTCACAGGTCAGTCAATGAACCACCACTAGAAACCACAATATCTTTCACAGACGTTAAAGAAGAAAAAGTTAAGATCAGAGATGAGAAGATCCCAGTTCAAGAAAGGTGTCCAGACTTGAATCTTGAACTCAGAATCAGCCCACCATATCAAGATCATGACGAGTCTGATCCACTCAAAACAGAAGCCAAGAGCTCTCCTTGTTTCTTCTGCAACTTGGGACTTCAAAACACTAAAGACTGCAATTGCAGCAATTCAGGTATCATCAGTAATGGTACCAGTAACAGAAACATCAACCCTGGTTATGACTTCTTAGGCTTGAGAATTACTGGTTCTGTTGATTATATAAGCTCAGAGATGAAAAATCAGGATATATGCATGAAACTCTAGTTGATCTTACTTCAAGCTGAACAGAATTGAGAGAAAGGAGAAAAGGGTTGCTGTTAGATGATTCAAATCTCTTTAATCTCTCTTTTTTTCCTCTAGTTTGTACCATTATATCAGTTCATAATTAGCATATATAAATTACAATAGTACAGCTGACATAATTTGTTGCCTCCATGATTTTCTTGGCAAGAAAATATCATCTTCTTTTGCCCATCTTTTTTCCTGGAAAGTAGGGAAAGTTAGGACAGAACTCCTACCAGATCTTTTTAAAAGTAGTTGTCTTGTTGCTTTCTGGTTACTGTCATGCAACTAGCAGACCAGTTCAAGATGGGTTCTTTAACTAATCAAGTAATCAGTAACTAAACTTGTGCTTTGGTTGCCAATTATCTTATGGATTTTAGTATTACGTAGCAGTATTAGTATTAATTAATATCAAGCTCATTTCGAATTTTTTTTTAAAATTGTATAATAATATGTTAATTTTATATATTAAAAATATTTTAAAATTTGAACCAATAACTATATTTATTAAAATTAATATAACTATATTAACTATTTTTAAAATATATTTATATATAATATTTAAATGTAAATATATTTAATTTAGTTTTTTAACTTTTAAATTTAAAAATTTGACTCAATATTTTAGTATATCAACAAATACGACTTGTACGATCCGATGTAATTATCCAATATGGTATCAAACAATTTTGTAGCGTTTTTTAATTTTACAATGCAAAATTAATATCATTGTCTTTCATTATTTAGTTAGGTTTTTTCACTATTAACCAAATTAGATTGGAAAGTTTTAAGATTTAAAAAATACAATTGATATTAGATCGTTATAATCGACTAAAATTAAATAAAATTAAAAATACTGAAATATGATTTGAAAGAAATTGTAATTAATTTTTGAAAAATTTGAAATTTAATTAAAATTTTGTTAAATAAAAATTAATTGATTTATTTTAACTTATAAAAATTGACTTATCAATTAATAAATTGATTGATTTTTAATAATAAGGATTATTAAAATAAATTAAACAAAAAATAATCAATTTAAAATTTTTATAATTAAATAAGTTAAATTAATTCAATTTTTTATTAATTGTTATTAACTTAATTGACTTTACAATACTTCCCCAAGTAATCATTTGCAATGAAAAAGCTTTTAGAATGATAAGTTTCAGCAGTTAATCTGGTACAAAGCAATAAGTTGAACTGGAGGGACAAGTGCTTAATACTGATTGACATGTCAATTAATACACAACTATCAATCAAATGTTAATTAAGAAAAGTCTTAACCTTTTTTTATAACACGAATTCCGATAAAAATGTGATATTGATACATAAAAATAAAATAAAATGTACTTTTATCTGTGATCAATACACTTATGAGTTCATCAATGACAATTTTTTCTCAAATTTCTGCAATTATGTTGATTTTATAGATGCTTTAGGTGTATCTTTATGCAATTTTTAAAAATTGGATTAGAATTTAAATCAATATATAATACAAAAGGTTTAAGGTTTAAAAGTTTCAATCAGTATTAAACCGTAATAAAATTGGTTAAAGATTGAATAAAATTAAAGAATTTAAAAAAACAACTGAAGAAGTCTATTCTTAATTGTCGAAAAATTTAAAATTTAATTGAAAAGGAAAATTGTTAAAATAAAATTAATCGATTTATTTTGATCTATAAAAACTTATTAATTTTTAACAAAAAAAGTTATTAAACTAAATCAAATTAGAAAGTTAAAAATTAAAATAAAAAATTGGTCAATAACATATTCAATTTTTAAAACATTGCTTATCTATGAACAAATGGAGCTTATATTCCGGAAAAGTTAGGGCACCTGCAAAATTAGATTCTGTGACATCTCATATATCCAATAGAAAAGTATGTGTTACCTAAGTTTAATATAGGGTAAAAGATATAATATATTATTACGATTATATTTAATTTAAATTATTAAAGAATATATCTTATGGCACTAAAAATTCTTTAAAATATATTAACGTTTCGTCAAAATATTTTTATTAAAATTGGGTCAAAATAATTATATAAATTTTGTATACGATAATTTTTATTAAATAATTAGTATTTTTATTTAAATTATTTTTAAAATTTAAACATTATAACATATTTCAATAATTTAAAACAACAATTTTTAAAAACTAAATGAAATTATGAAAAAAAAGTTTAGGTTTTTACTTAAATTTGTATATTGTACTAAATGCATACAAGTAGTGTATTTTTATTAATTAAAAATAATTTAAACTTCTAAATTTAAATTATTTATTATTATTATTTAAATTATTTTCAAAATTTTAAGATTATAACATATTTCAATAATTTAAAAAACATTTTAAGAAAAAATGAAATTATAAAAAAAATTAGGCTTTTACTTAAATTTGTATATTATACTAAATGTATACAAGCAGTGGGTGACCTATTTCTCCATGTAATAAAAGCACATCAAAAGTACACATTTTATTAAAAGAATCAACAACTGCACAAAGTACCAAACAAATTAATAATTCCACTAACCACTGACCCAACCAATATATATATATATATACACCACAATTTGGTGCCTATTTTATGTGTACAAATACCCCAATTGGTAGTAGAAATTTAGAGGGTTTGGTAAAAGAAAAGGTTATCTTTATATTGTTTAATAATTTATTTAATGTATATTTTAAAATAATAATTATAAATTTTGCAGCTGTAAAAAATTGTAATCTATTCACTAATTCTTGACTATAAGTTAAAAAATTTGATTAAAAATTATGATTGTGCCTACGAATATTTGTTTGTGGATACATGTTGAGTGCTGTATTTAGCTTGGTATATGAAGTTTAAGAAGTTAAGTCAGTCATTAATTACATAAATACTTCTTTTTGCAACCAAAAATTATGTTTTATTTTACAAAAATATAAGGGTTTTTGGGAAAGAATTATAAGTTTTTTAAAACCCTTTTAAAAGCCTAATCTTCCAAATTAGAGAAGTAATCTCAAAAGAATTTTTGATAAATAATACATGAATAGGAACTAACGTCATTATAATACCGCTTGGAAGGAATCATAGTTGGTAAAGTAGAAAAAGAATTAAGGATAATAATGAGTCGGATTATATTCAAGTCCGAAAAAGAATTCTATGTTCGAGCATGAACTCGAAACCTAATTAATATTTTTTATTTTTAAATATTAAAAATGATATACAAAAAGTAGGTGCTTAAGATTGGATTAGGGTTATCATTACTAAAAATGGTTAGAAAAAGAAAAAAATTAAGATAAACCCTAAAAAAATCTCGCTAGCTAGCAAATCAAGTCAAGCAATTGCCATAAATGAATATAGGTTTGAAGAGGACAAGTATGGGTGGCACTTACTTTCAATCAAGTCCCAAAAACACACACCAATAGTCATTACTACGTAGAAAAAGAAGTGACTTTTCAAGCATACATACGCACTCCTTTCTTTTGTTTTTCTTTTTTCAAAGGTGTTAGGTGGAGAAATTGGAATCTTCCTTGGGATCTCTCCATATATGTATCCAAGAAAATTGCTTAACTAGGCATAGGCTCATAAATTGACTATTTCTTCTTTTTATATGCTTTTCAAATCTCCTTTTTGACCTATATTTAGTAACCTTCAATATTCTTATTAGGGTATTTGTTAATTTATAATTACTTTTCTAATCTATTCATATACAATAACAATAACCAAATAAAAATATTGCTAATACGCACAATTTGGATTGATCTAGCAATACGTATCTTTACTCTATCTACTTTGTTTAGATATGTAAATGAAATCAATAAGTAAATGGAAAAACCAATAAGATATATGCTAAATTCATGTTAATTGATAATTCACTTTATGAATTAAGGATTAGGATAGATTGCCTAATTGAATATCACATCACTTTTAAATATTAGATATATTTATAAAATCCTTTTAAAGAGACAATTAATATGTACTCCCATTATAATTATTGAAGCCATTAATTAAGAGCATAGTTAACTTGTTAACATAGATTAAATCATTTAATGGTTTATCTATGAAAATGTAAAAAGAAGAAATAATTTAGAAGGAGAAAAATTATTTAACTTTGGTAAAATCCAATTATATAATTATTATTTCAACAATTTTTGTAGTCACTGTGATTTATATTGGGTAAATTACTCTTGTATATTATAAATTATTTGATGAATTACAAAAATAATTTAATTAATATTAACTATGACGATGGCTCTTAGGTATTTTTTTATTGGTAATTCAAGAAAATGGCATGGACATAGTTTGTGACCAGAATCGAGGGTAAATAAGTAATAGAGATGGAGGCAAACGTCTATATCACGCACCGGACATCCTCTGTTTTTGGGCCGGTGGTTGGTGGCCGCCCGACGTAAGAACCATATGCCGACTGGGGCTGTGGGACCCGCTCCACGTCACCATTTTTATTGGATCTTACCTTCACAAGCCTTTTCCCACCTTATCCTCACTCATGGCTTCCCAAAAAAATCCATATAATATGTTATAATTCTTTAAAAAACATTTGTTACTATTTTTCAATTTTTATTTACTAAAATCCATTTGGAGAAATTAATACCCTTAAATAGTTTATTTGATATTTAGCTACTATTTATATTATTGGGTCCAAGTCTTATTAGTATTTTTTAATTTAAAATAAGGTGTGCTACTTAAATTTTAGTTTTAAAGACAAAATATATATACTTACTATGTAATTTAAGAAATTTTAGAAAAATTTAAGATTTTAAAAAAATCATTCTAATTTTCAATTTAAAAAAAAACTCTTGCTTTTTTTAAATTGAAAAAATAATGATGGAAGTACAAGTAGTGTAAATATCAGATATAGAGTAACCAAATTTTGTTCACATGATGATTCAATCTATATCTTAAACTCAAACCAAATAAATTGAATCAAACTTAAAATAATAACTTATTATAATTATTAATTGGAATTGAATTGAATTAGTTTTAGTTTGGTTTAAGAATTGAGTTTGATTATCATGTTAGAAACATTTTATTAATCTGCATCTAATATTCATATTGTATATAGTTTGATCATTATTTTTTTAGTCAAGGTATAAGAAAAACAATTTTTTAGAAAATAAAAAATTAGAAAGAGATTTTAAAAAAATTTAAAGATTAAATGATTTTTCTAAATATTTACCGTTTTATTTGATTTAATTAAAAATTTTAAAAATATTAATTATGGCCTTTGAAAGAGAAACTTTTTATTCAAACCCCAAAAAATAAAAAATAGAAAGGAAAGGATAATAAAGATAGTGTGTGGCTTACATGCATGCATGCAATGCCTGTTCATATAGTTAGGTGCTTTTTGGGTCCTTACACTTTAATGTGATGGTTCCGAAAAGTCCTGACCAATATTAGTCAACTTTCTTTATCCTATTCACTATAAATGCACCTATTTCTTGGTTTTTTTTTGTTTTCTTCTTATTAAAGTTATAATAATTATAGTGTGTAATTTTTTTAAATTTTTATAATTATACAATTAATCTCACAATAATTTTATTAATATTTTATTAATATAACTTACTTAAAAACTAATATTTAAAAGAGTTATTTATTTTTAGATTTTGTCAATATAATGTTTTTAACTTTTTGTAAAAACATATTGATAATTATGTATTTGAAATATGACTACTTATTTAATGTTCAAAAATCATATGAAGAAACAAATTGCATAATTATTTTAGATATTAATCTTATCGTATTCACTCAGTCATATTAACAAATTATTAATAAAAATAAGTTTTAAATTGAGTTACTTAGTTCTTAAAAATTTACTTAAATTTAATTGAAAATTCTATAAAATTAATATTAAAATAAAAATTTTAAAAAATATAACTTTATAATTTATTATCTTTTTTTGTTTTATATAATTCTAAATTATGAAGTATAATTATAATTAATTACCAACTATAATCTTAATATTATTGAACTTTCAAAGGCTAGTGTCCCATGTACTTTGAAGACATAATTTAGATTTACTAATAACATTATTGAACTCTTCAAAAGCCGTAGACAAGTGGTCAAGTGGACCAAAGTTCTACACAAGTCTTTTGTTACATTAAAGTATGCCATAGCCGTCACCTTGGACCTTTGGTGGGCGACATCATTTATTGGTAAGTTTCTGTTCTATTCTATGTTCTATGAGTCCTCTATCCATACAATATTGACTAGATTCGTTTGATGGACTTGAAATTTCGATTTAACTTATGAGTTTAAATTTTTTTATTTTTAAAATTTCAAGTTTTCATTGAATTTAAATTCAGGCTCAAGCTTAAATAAATTCAAAGTTTTTTAAATAAAATTATTTTCAATAAAACAATGTTATTTTTTAATTAAAAATATATATTTAACTCGAGGATGATCAAACTCATACTCAAACATAGAGCATTGAGCTTGATTAGGACTCGGATCAAACATAAACCTGAAGACTAACTTTTGAATTGAACTCAAGCCTAAGTGAACCCGGATCCGACCTGTTACTATCACCAATATTGAGCTAATTTTTACCTGGAATATTGAGCTTAAAAGCTATACGCTTCTCAATTTGGGACACAAAAACTGTCTGTTTTTCAACGCAAAGACTCATAGCAGACTTCGATTTTGAAGAAAGGGAAATGTTCTTTTTCATTTCCTAATAAACAAAAAGGTTTGAAACTCTTTACAGCTTATTATAGTAGTAGTTGAAGTTAGTGGTTCTAAATAGTATTGGCAAACCTGCTTCAATCAATTGAATTTCAATTCGGATTTGGATTTAAAGAATGACTCAGTTTAACCCATATTGATTTGAATCAGTTCACTTATTATATTAAAACGATGTTATTTTTATAAAAAGGAAAAATTGTGCTAATTTCAATTTGGCTCCCTTTTAGGGACGATAATTTTTGGGCCATAAATATAAATTTAGTTGTTTTCAATGGTCTGATTTATGGGTCAGGTTCGGATCTATACTGACTCGAGACTTAATTGTTCTAAACAAAACAACATCATTTTATTTAGAAGAATTAGGTCTCGAGTAGACTTGGACCTAAGTAGTTTAAGCCTAGACTCAGTTAAAAAATTACGTTATTCTATATTTTTAATTTTTAAAAAATTAGCTGGAACTGGCCATGATGCCATCCCTAGTCATTCTCAACCCTATCAATCAAGATGGACTTAGGTTGTTTGGTTCGAACTTCATTTTAGACTTGGACTTGGGATCAACCCAATTCAAACCAAATCGATTTGATTGCAATGCCAAAATTCAGCCTATATGGATCCAAATAAGTTAAACTACAATATTAAAATCACGTTATTTTGATAACAAAAATAAAATTGTATCAACTTTGATTTGACTCATTATTAATCCTAATTTGAAAGTTAAGACAAGCTCGAGCTAATCGGATCAGACTTTATTTTAGACTTAGACTTAAGGGTTGATCCTATTCAACCCAAACCTATTCAAACCTATCCTGTTGCAGTAACAGAACAATATTATTTTAACAATAGGAGAAAATTTGTGTTAAACATGATGTAGCCTTTTTGTCAATCCTAATTTTAAAGCTAGGATAAGTTAAGGATATTTAACTCGAACTGAAAAAAGAAAAAAAAAGACCAATTTGAATTGGTCATTACTAACCCTACTTTCAAAATCTTGTTATATAATATATAATTTAAAGCATGATTATGTTTGATATTTATGTTACGCGCATTTAATTATTATTTTTTAACCGAATTTTATGATATATTGTTTTAAAAATTGGAAATTAAAAACAATTTTTTCAATAATTTTAATTTCTTAAACTTTAAGTAAAATCTCTATCCTTTACCGACATATTTTTAACATAGTGCTGTACTTTTTCTACAGAAAGCCATCACAGATTGGAAGGTGTTCGTCTCTGTGTGTGTTTCTTGCGGGAATGGTTTAAGGTACCGAAGAAGACTCTCACCGACCATTTGGTGATATTCATTTCAGACAAGAAATTAAGGTGGTCGACCTCCAACATACCTGAATTTTGTACCCTTTGTGACTGATCAAGTCTCCAAAAGTACACAGCTTTTTCACTTTTGTTTCGTGTCACCAACCATGTTTAGCAGAAACCCAGTTCAGCAAGTAATGTCAATTTTCAGATGAGAAGCTCAAAATCTTGACTTTAGGCCTTTGATGGCGTACCTAGATTTCGATTTCTCGAAGGAATCACTCGTGTATCTCAGTTTCAATGTGGGTTCTCGAGTTGGTGATACTTGTAAATTTTAAAAGAGATTCAAATCTGGAAAAACATTAGAACCCTAGAGATCAATGAGCGTTTGGCATAAAAAGCAAAGCTTTTCTTTTGATCATTTGATGCACGTACTAACACATTCCACGTGCTGTAGAAGACAACAGAATGGGAAAAGTGAAGAACCAATACAAGAATAAAGGTAAAGACATAAATCTCTTATATAAATTAAGAAAATTTTTTAAATACCACTAATATAATAACTTAATTTAATACCACTAATATAATAACTTAATTTAACTCTTAAATTTAAACATAAAATAATTAAATTCAACTTATGATTATTATAAATATAGTTTTAATACCACAAAATATTATTTTTTAATCAAATTTTTAAAAAAATATTTTTTCAAAAATAAAATTTATCTTTAGTTACCTACTCCATTCACTATATATCTTTTCATTTAAGTTATAGGATGAGAAATGCCCTTTCTAAAAAAAATTATAATTATAAAAATTGCTTTTATATGCATATACAAATGGGGTATAAAACCAGGCAGATCATATTTTGATACCAAAAACATCTGTTCTATAACTCAGGGACCAGAAAAGTGAAAGACAAATGTTCATTAAACATACGACAAACAGAAAATGTGTCAAGTACTTGCTGTCTCTAGCATCAAGGCAAACTAGATTCAAGTTTGAATAAAACCCTTGTCTAAATAAAAACTTTTGATAGAAAAACAGGATAATAATGTTCTATATCATAAACAGAAATCTCAAAATTTGAATTCAACAACTCTTAGTTCATCCTTCTGATAAGCTCGTTGATGTAAGTTTCCCGGTTACCGGCATCACCACCCTCGACATAGTGGTTTCTCTTCTTCTTCAATCCTCCCAGTGGAGCCTTGAGCTGGAATGGCCAGAGGAAGTTGTTTGCCTCCTTGAAGTGAGGTCCAACAGTCAAGATTTCATGGATGACATCTTCGATGCAGATGATTCCATACTTTCCCAAAACCTGGAACCAAGAAATCATTCATTACAAAAATTCACTAACTTCCATAACAGATGACAAATTTAACCAAACCAAATTAGATCCACAGACCTGTTCAATGATGGAATTGTCGGTCAAAGCAATTCTCTGGCCATTTACTTTCCCATAACCCCTCTTGTAAATCAGCTCTCTAACACTCTTCAGATTAGGATAACTGAAACCATATGCGTCGTGTCCTCATCAAGTTATGCACATAAAAGAGAGTGAATATTATACAAACATTAGAATTTCAAATGTTGTTATATACCCATATGTAACATATGGCTCAACCCTGTGCAGCATGTTCAATGTTGCTTTGTTGACCTTCAAAAAGACACCATTAAATATCTGCAAACCACAAAACAGCATAGTTTGAGTAGCATGCCGGCATTCACCAGTGAAAGAAATATTACTCAAAAGGCACAATAAAAACAATATCTTTCATAATTGAGATGACAGTCAGCAACTAGCCTCATATTAGCACCACAAATAAATATTTGATTCGTTATAATTTGATGAATTGTATATTTTCGCACAGAAACATTATATCCATCAAGATTTTTGTAGAAGTTTTAACTCGTGAAAATTGATAAGTTCAATCAACAACCAAGAAAAGCAAAGGTAAATGGTCAAAATATACATTCGATAGAACTTCTCGAATATCAGTCACCCTATAAAATTCATTATCTCAATTCACTCCAAAACTCAGAGAGCTGACTAATAGAAACTCAGGCAAATCTTTGAAATAATTAAGGTCTGGATGTCATTGCATAACAATCTACCACCATCAGAAATGGCAGAAGTGAAGGGGAAAGACACTAAAATAGCAGATAAATTAATAAACAAACAACAAAGATCACAGAAAATCCTTACATCACCAAAGTTTGGCAATCAAGTAAGATCAAATCCACCCTTTTTTGGTGGGATTCAACTTCATTCCATCTTGAAACCGAATCAAACAAATAGGAAACACATTGATAACCCTCAATATATTCGCTATATCCAATTTTCTATTCACTTGTGGGAGCTGTGGTAATCACGGGAGGATTATTGAGGGTAAAATGGTAGATGTTCGGGGCCTTCCATCCCTTGGAAGGATAGAGAGGGGGCAGGTTTCATTTAGTTTATAATAAGCATCCTAAAGTAAATAATTCATACCATTTCTACATCCAAATCCAGCATGAACTAACACAGAACCAAATTATTAGTAGCAAGATAAAAAATGGAAAACAAACAAATCTGGAAAATTTTGATAACAGCAGACACATTTCACCTGTCTCAACCTCAGAAGCTGCAAAATCTTCCTAGTCCTTGGATGCATAGCATTGATACTGTTGCAAACAAAAGTAAACAAGAACAATGAACACAATAATCAAACAAAAGATAATAGAAAAACATCAACATACAAACACAATAATCAAACAAAAGATAATAGAAAAACATCAATATAAAATTTAAAATGATTCCTTATACCCCCGGATCCTAATGATGAACAAAAGTTTGGGCTCTGCGTCAGCATAAAACCCTCCCTTCAGCTTTGCTTCACGCTTCAAGTTAATCAATTCCTTCTCTTTCTCTTCGTATTCTTTGGCATAATTTTCCGCTCTGCAGTAAATCAACTTGCGGCTCTCAGCTCTCTTCTTCTTCAGAGCTTCATTCTCTTCCTTCTTCGCCAAAGCCCACTGCTCCTCTCTCTTTCTCTTCTTCAACACTGATTCAGGCACCACTATGCTTCCTTTCACGTCCTCTCCCATGTCTTCAAAGCTTCCTTCCCTGAGCCAAAAACCAAATGGGCAAATGATAAATCAACAGAAATGGCTAAAGGGTGTGAGAATCTGTAATAATTTCGATCAAATGAGAGAACTTTACTCAAATCTCTCGGCGTGTGTGAGAGGCGAAGGAGACGGCTCACAGTTGAAGCGGAGCAAGATACCTGATCGAAAAATTAGGGTTTTACCAGAAATTTATTAACGAGGGAAGCCCTAGATTTAACGGCTCAGAATCATTGAAGGTTCTATAACCAATGGCTGTGATGAACATTCAAGTTCTGGGCCTAAAAGCTGGGTTTACATCCCAAGAGTCCAAGTAGTAATTACACTTTACTTTTGTGGTTTAATTTTTTATTTAAACTTTTATAT
>JAOQMM010125462.1:0-17598 GCA_027563515.1 Erythroxylum platyclados
CATTAAAGCCCACCATTCCATGGCTTTTTCTTTTCCAACCAAGTGCTTCTAGCCTAATTTGGGGTCGTGACAATTAAAATGGTATTAGAGCATGGTTGTTACAGTTTCAAAAGTGTTATTACCGTTTTTAAAAAAGTTCATCAGCCTTAGCAGTTGAGTCGAGATATTGGAAGTCTTTAGTCGATAAGTTAAGTCTCAAATCGTTAAGTTGACGTCTTTAATGGTTGAATGATTTCAACTTTGGCTGGAGTACTTGCCAATATCACTGGGAATGTTCGAGATATCGGTTAAGCTAGGCTTGATCAGATATGTTTTTACTAAATAATTGTGTTTTCTTTATTTGTATAGTGTCAACATGGTTGGACGGGATAGGAGAGGTCGTCGTAAGGTTGGACCTTCGTGATCAATAGCACGACGTTTTTAATAGAACAGATAGCGACAAAAAAAAAATAGAACAGAAGATCCAGACTCCATTTAACACGGCCTGTGTTGCATTTTTGTGCCAAAACATAGAACTGTACAAGTGGACTTCAAGCCCTTTTAATGCCCAAAAATAGCATCATTTCATTTAAATAGTGATTTCTTAATTTTAAACTAAAAGATTTATATTAAATATTAAATCAAAATCAAACTAATGTAGATAAATTCATTTCAATTTCAGCGTTTGATTTGTTTTAAATACTTTTTAAATAAAAAACTCACTAAAATGAATATTCCACTGTCTCTTCAATTTTATAATAAAATAATATATCCTAATGCATTAGAATTTTAACACTTAAAAGAGTGAGGAATTTAATTGCATTATTGCAATATAGTATAAAATTGTATAAATAAATAATTTAAGTATTATATAAATTAACCTAATAAAATTGGATAAAATTGTAAATTGCAATAATCGTGTAACTAAATCTCATCCTATCCACATTCCACAATGCATGACTTATATTTTCACCCATATCACTTCTTTCCTTAATAAGGTATTCCGACAGCCGCCACCATGTCATTCGAAATCATGTTTTTGTAGTCTCTGTTTTCATAGTACCGTCTACAGAAATTTTCCGGAGGAAATTGGGCAAAAAGTAGCTCAAAATGTTTTTGAAGCTTCAGTTGGATACTAATTGCCTCCACATTCTCGCTTCCACCAAGACCACAACCAACGTTGGAGCTCCAATTTCCACGAACTCTGGAGTTTCATTGTCTGTGTCTCCTCCTGATAATGTTTCTGTTCAGCCATTCAAGAAATACAAGGTCCTTGAGACTGTTACTCGCAATGGCGCTGTTAGAAACTTAAATGGAGTAATTCACAAACATCTTTATGGGAAAACGAGTGGAGCGGTTGTTGTTCGTGAACCCAAGTTCGATGATCAACGTTCGGAGAAAAGCCCAGATGGGGAACCCAGAGAACCCAGTTGGGATAGTTCTAGAACTGAGGGTGACAAGAAATCTGGAGAGGAGATTGGAGGGTTGAGGGAAAATGTCTCGTTAGGAAATGTGCGTGCCAAGTGTTCGATGAAATACGGAGGTTGTATTCCATTGATGTTGCAAGCTTTGGATACGGTTCAGGACTTGGATGAGGCCTTTCGGCCATGGGAGGATACGCTTAGTAACAAAGAGAGGAGTATAATTCTAAAGGAGCAGTCGAGCTGGGAAAGAGCTGTGGAGATTTTTGAGTGGTTCAAGCGAAAGGGTTGCTATGAGCTGAATGTGATTCACTATAATATCATGCTTAGGATACTTGGCAAAGCACGAAAGTGGGAACATGTTGAGAGTTTATGGCATGAAATGAGTGATAGAGGCATATCACCTGTTAATTCTACATATGGTACACTAATTGATGTTTATAGCAAAGCCGGCCTGAAAAAAGAGGCAGCTTGCTGGCTTGAGACGATGAAGTGGCAAGGAATGGAACCTGATGAGGTAACAATGGGGACTGTTGTTCAAATGTATAAGAAAGCGGGGGAGTTTCAAAAAGCCGAAGAGTTCTTCAAGAGGTGGTCGTTGCGTGAACATTCTAAGCATGAAGGAATGTGTATAACTATAGCTAAAGGAGAGGAATATGCTCAAGTGAATGTATCTTTAAATTCACACACATACAATACATTAATAGATACATATGGAAAGGCTGGCCAACTTAAAGAAGCATCCGAGACCTTTGGACGGATGCTTAGAGAAGGGATTGTTCCAACCACAGTGACTTTCAATACAATGATTCACATTTGTGGTAACCATGGACACCTTGATGAAGTGTCTTCTTTAATGCAAACAATGGAGAAACTTAGATGCCCACCAGACACAAGAACATATAACATTCTGATTTCCCTACATGCCAAGCATAATGATATCGACATGGCTGAGTTCTACTTTAAAAGGATGAAGGAGGCTCAGTTAAAGCCAGACCTTGTGAGTTACAGGACTCTTTTATATGCATTCTCTATTAGGCATAAGGTTAGTCAAGCTGAGGCACTTTTATTCGAAATGGATATGAAAGGTCTTAAGATCGATGAATATACCCAGTCTGCTCTGACTAGAATGTATATAGGTTGTGGGATGCTCGAAAAGTCATGGTTGTGGTTCAGGAGGTTTCACCTGGCAGGAAATATGAGTTCTGAGTGCTATTCTGCCAACATTGATGCTTATGGGGAGCGTGGGTATACTTTGGAAGCTGAGAAAGTATTTACTTGCTGCCTGGAGATGAAGAAACTTAACGTCCTTGAGTTTAATGTGATGATTAAAGCATATGGTTTAGGACAGAGTTACGATAAGGCATGTAAACTGTTTGAAAGCATGGAGGCTCATGGCGTAGTTGCAGACAAATGTACCTATAGCTCTCTTATACAGATTTTGGCTAGTGCTGACTTTCCCGAAAAGGCAAAACCCTACCTGAGGAAGATGCAAGATGCAGGATTGGTAAATGACTGTGTTCCATATTGTGCTGTGATCTCAAGCTTTGTGAAGCTAGATAAATTGGATGCAGCAGAGGCACTATATGAAGAGATGCTTGCCTTTGATGTGAAGCCAGACATCATAGTTTATGGGGTATTGATAAATGCTTTTGCTAATGCTGGAAGTGTTAAAAAAGCGACCACTTATGTTGATGCAATGAAAAAGGCAGGTCTGCCAGGGAATACAGTAATTTACAACTCCTTGATCAAGCTCTATACCAAAGTTGGATACTTGAAAGAAGCACAGGAAACATACAAACTACTACAATCATCAGATACTGGTCCTGATATATACTCTTCAAATTGTATGATAGACCTTTACACAGAGCAATCTATGGTTGAACAAGCTGAAGAGATATTTGAAAGTTTGAACAGAAAAGGGCAAGCAAATGAGTTCACTTTTGCCATGATGTTATGTATGTACAAGCGTCTTGGCAGGTTTGAGGAAGCCATTCAGATTGCCAAGCAGATGAAAGAATTAGGGCTCTTGACCGATTTATTGAGCTACAATAACGTGCTGGGGTTATATTCATTGGATGGTAGATTCAGAGAGGCGATGGGCACTTTCCAGGAAATGGTCAAAGCTGCCATTCAACCTGATGACTGTACATTCAGATCTCTGGGAATAGTTTTACTGAAATGTGGAATATCAAAGCTAGCTATTAGCAAGCTAGAGGCTGCGAGAAAGAAGGATGCACGGAGTGGCTTGCAAGCATGGTTGCTAGCTCTCTCTTCTGTACTTGAGATAGATTATGACGATGATCTATGATTTAGCAACTTTTTAGCAGCTTCTGCAGAGAATTTCGGTAGATATAGTATGTAGAATATTGGTGGGATTGTAAATACTTGAGCATAACCTGTATAATGTAAAAACAATCCTTATGGACAGTTTCTTAATGGCCAACCAGTTTCGCATCAATTTGTTCCTTTCCTCAATTCGTCTTCTACCTTTGCTCCTCCAGATCAAATAATATTTTAAACAGACAGGAGTAGAAGATGTTTCTTGGATGCCAGGGCCAGGCAAGTGAATCAGTGACAAGTAATGATTCCAGGAAGGCGCGTTAGTAGTTACAGGCTAGAAACGCGCAAGCCCAACCGGTCTGCCACAACGTATAACACGTCTTCTCGGTTGTAAGCCTATTCCACCAGACAATAAGAAAGGGTCGGCAGTTGCAATCATTAGGCGTGAAATCTGGGATCGTACTTCCATTATTAGTGATTAGGAATCGGAGTTTTTGTCAGAGATACTTTGTGTCTTGTCAAGCTTTCCTCCATAAAAATCGTCCGTTCCATCATATACGTACTTCAGTAGCCAAGAATCAATTATAGTCACAATTTATGAGCAAGTTGACAAATTGTTTTAGAAAGTTCTCTTAAAACACTTCTTTTGGATGTATATTCTTAACACCAGAAGAAAAACACTTTGATGCGTTTATAGTGTTTAATCATATGATCTAAATATAGGTTTGTGTCATTCGCCAAATGAAACGATCAGAAGGAGAAAACCATAATAGTGAAGAAATCTTATTATACACAAACTATGGTTACATTTACAAGCTTAGATAAGAAACACTGCAATCTAATCTTATAAGGTTAAAACACTAATGTGATTTCTAAAGAATTCTTTCCATGTACAATGATCAACCATTGTTTTCCCTTGAACCCAATCTTCATTACGCAGAAACCCCATATAGATATAATTCAGTCTCTTTAGATGGCATCATTGTGCCATTGAAGTACAACATCTTCAAGCCCATCCTTCAACTCTCCCCAGTGAGTCTCTTCAAACTCCATTAAACCACCCTCCACCACCTTCATTTCCACCAACAACAACCTCTCTGCAATCTCCAAAACCTCAAACACCAAACTGACTCTCCCTTTCCCTAACCCAATAGCCCCACCCTTACCCTCAATAACCCTATATCCAGACCTTCCTCCCACCTCTCTCACTCTGTCCATTACTCTCTCCACCGTCTGGCTCGACGTGAATCTCTTGTCTTTTCTGTTCACAACCTCGAAAAGCCCCGATAGATTCAATCCTGAAGACAAGGATATTAAATCAAATGCATTTACATTTGCATAGGGTCTGCAAAGCTTCGTTTCATCCAACTCTAATGCACTCCTTTGACTCGGCGACTCGAATTTTTTTGTAAACCAAGAGTGTTTCATGATTCCTTCTATACTCATTCTGGTATCAGGATTCGGATCAAGAAGCTGGTTCATGATCGACTTAACCGGCTTCGAAACCCATGGAGGTATTTGATAATCTTTCCTGTAAATCCTCTTAAACATATTCGCAATGCTTCTGTCATCAAAAGGCAAAGTAGCAGTCAACAGAAAAAACAGAATAACCCCACAAGACCAAGCGTCTGCTTTAGCTCCGTCGTAGCCACCGTCGCGCCTAGACATCACCTCCGGCGCCGTGAACCCCGGCGTCCCACAAGCCGTGTGAAGCGTCCCGTTAACGCTCTTCGCCTCAGCCAAAGCTGAGAGCCCAAAGTCCGAAACTTTCAAGTTACCCTTTTCATCTAAGAGGATGTTGTGAGGCTTAACGTCGCGATGCGCAACGCCGTTTTGATGGCAGAAACTGAGAGCCGAAACGAGCTGTTGAAAGTACCTGCGAGTCATGGGCTCTTTCATCTTACCCCGTTGAAGAACGTTCGTGAAAAGGTCGCCGCCGGACGCCAGTTCCATGACGAGGTAAATCCTGGTTTTGGTAGCCATAACCTCGTGGATTCCGAGGATGTTGGGGTGGTACTGCAAGCGTCGCATGGCGGAGATCTCGGAGATGATCCGAGGTTCCATGGCGCCGTCTGTTCGTGCCTTGTCGATTATTTTAACCGCCACGATTTTGTTGTCAGTTAGAGCACGACCGGCGTACACTTTCGCAAAGCTGCCTCGCCCCAGAAGTCTTCCCAGTTGATATTTGTTGAGGACGGTTGTGTTGTTGGGTGCGGAGATGCTCCGCTGCAGCTGCCCCTGCAGCGGCGGTGCTCGCGGTTCCATTGTTGGTGGCGCGTAGAGAAAAGCCTCAATAACAACAACAACCCACGAGACAAGCTATGATCACTGAGTCTTGGGGGTTTTATACTGATGGACGGGGACTTCAGGTAGGTTTTCAGGATCTGTGTTTCCCAATTTGCCCCTGACGAGTTTGGTTAATTGTGGTTATCTTAATCTAAATCATCTTCTTGGTATGTTATTAATCCCTCCTTTAATGACCAACAGCTGGATACATTAATTCTGACTCTACGCTATAGATTGTTTTCCTAACCGAATTTAATCACTACAAAAATAGATTTCTTAATAAAAGCAAATTATTCCTTTGAATATATTATTATATTTTATACAATATACAACAAAATTCACAATGACTCATAAAAGTTCTATTTTCTCTACGAATTCAGAAACACTAGAATAAGAG
Organism: Erythroxylum platyclados; assembly: GCA_027563515.1. Taxonomy (NCBI): domain Eukaryota; kingdom Viridiplantae; phylum Streptophyta; class Magnoliopsida; order Malpighiales; family Erythroxylaceae; genus Erythroxylum; species Erythroxylum platyclados. The sequence goes on from JAOQMM010125462.1 coordinate 6,367, forward strand.
GATTGATTTCACTTGGATCTTGAATTTAAATAGGATCGGAAATGATAGAATGATAATATATTAGTTGGGATTATGTTTTCAATTCGGGATCTATAGGCATTAGAAAGACTAAAATTGTGTCTAAAATTTAAAGTAATTAATTATGAACTTCAACAATAAAACAAATATATCTTAAAATCAACTATTTTTTTATCTCTTTACATACATAATGAATTGCACCTAATAATTCACAAATTAATAAAATAATTAAAGTTTTAAAAGATGATACAAAAAGATATTTATTACTACTTAAAAATTACTTCAACTTTGTAATCGAAAATTTATTAGTATTACACAGTCTTATTCTTAAAAAAAAAGGTAAAAGATTGCAAATGCAAAACCCAAAAAGAATAAATAAATAAAAGCAGTGAAAGGAACAAGCACTAAGAAAGCAATAAAGACTAATAATATCTATGGTGCCAACTATCGCCAGAGCCTTCAACGAAAATATCAATTGACTTTTACATTAGCTTATCACTATTCCTTTAAAAAATGTCATTTTCTCTCTTTTAAGCATCGAATCAAATCTTGTAAAATTAGTGTTCCCTAATATAAACTTAAAACTAAACTTGATCTGAGTGCTGATTTTGGTCAATTTTGGGGGGGCAGCCATTTTTTCCGTTGAAAAGAAACACCTGGGAACCACACTTCAACTTGCTGAGAAATTTCACTTTGACAGGGTAACAATGACAGACGGAGAGAGGGGAGGGTGTTTTGGTAATTTTCGTGACGGTGAAGTGTCGTGACTCGTGCGCTACGAGGTCGCTCTCTCTCTCTCTCTCTCTCTCTCTCTCTCAAGTGACAAGTCTTTTTGTTTGGCGGTTGTTGCGTCACTGCCGGATCTAGTTGGACGGCTATCCTCGTGCCATGTCAGTATACGGGTGACCTACAATTTCTGAAGTTTCTAGTTTTCAGGTCTTCGTGAGACCCGCTTTTCTTGGTTTTTAATTGGTGGATCCCACTTTAGTGCAATTTCACTATTATTTATTTAATAGAAAAATAATAAAATATGGTTATGTAATATAAAATTTTAAATATATAAAAATAAAAGTATAATTAACTCTAGATTACAATATTAATGAAACAAAGATTAATTAAGAGTTACACAAGGAAGAGAGGAAGCTGTTGTCATCATTGGAATATTCGTATTTCTTTTAAGCAACAATAGCCGAGCCGTATGATTTAAGTTAATTGCTAATCTCATATTTATTTAACGCGTTTTGTTGATTAGGTCACTTCCTATTGTGTAAGGGCGAGGATCACATATTTCCATAATAAATGAATCAAGCCGCGTCTTAACGAAAACAACAACTCATTAAAAATTTCGATCAACACGTAAGATTTGAAAATATTTATTGATACGCAACTTTACCTATAAATAATAAAAAAATTATTTCTAAAAAAATAAAAAAGTATAAAATTTTTAACATTTTTCTTTAATGAAAAAGTTGATTTTGTAGATAAAAACTATTTACTATAATTTTAAAATTATAAAGTACGAAATATTAAATTTTTATTATTTTTATTAAAATGACTTCCTTTATTACTATTATTCTCTTTTCTTTTTTATCTTTTTGGCTGTTTTATTCTCTTGATTAGTTTGTATTCTTTATCTTTATTATATATTCTTTTTTTTTTCTCCTTCATATGTCGTCAGTCTACACGTATTGGTTCCAAGTTGCACACAAATACATAATTAAAGACCAAACCAGACCAAGAAGCTCTTTTCAATTGATTTATTGTAAAGGTGGGAAGCACTATACATGTACTTTGATAAGCAACACCCATTGAGCATTTATTTTGAAGTAAAGTGCGCCTTATCACTTTAGTACTCTTTACGTGAAGGAGTCATAATCATAAATGAGATGCTCCATTAACCAAGTTAATAATTTGATTAATTCATTGATGTGACTTTGTTTCATATTTTTTAATTATTGGAATGGACCGTTTTGGCCACTAACTCCAATTATCGGGCCTGCATACTAATTAATTAGTCTTCGCTTTGTTAAAACAATGATGATTAGCCAACCTACATAAGTCATTAAGAGCACAAGACATCGGCTAAATAATAATTTAAAACATTTAAATTGATAGGCACGTAAAAATACAAATTCTTTCGATTAGACCTTAATATGAAAAGACAAACAAAAAATGGTTTGAGTTTGATACAGGCTGGAGTTTCATTGCTAAACCATTGACATTTAAATAAATATTCTATTTTGGCACTGTGGAATTTCTTTTGATGTGGTTAATTATGAAAGAGGGGATTTTGAAATTGTTTCGTCGATGGTCTTTTCGAATATATGGAATTTATAGGAATCACAAGTTTTGAATCGTTGAGATTTATATTCTATATTTTCTCAAACATGTTTTTTATTCTAAATTACATGATTTATGTGAGGAAATGTATAAAATTAGATTGTCACTCAAAATTTCATTAATTGAAGTCCAATATTGGAAAGGCTCGGGCAATTTAAAAATAACCTTTAAATTCGAGCCTCGTTTGATTCGATCATAAGTCAATAAACTTAGCTTAAGTTATTCGAAATTTGGATCAAATTATAACACTTTTAATTTTGAACTTCAAACAAGATTTGAGTTTGAATTGCTTAGTTTAATTGGATCTAAAATTTGAAAATTTTAAATAAAAAGTCAATTTTTTAATCTTAAATAAAAAATAATTATACCAAACCTAATTTCATTTTTAACTTTTAGTCACTCAAATTTGAGCCTAAACTTAAGGTCAAGTTTAGACGTGAGTAGGCTAAAGCCTATACTATCCCTAAGTACATTTCTTCAACCATCTAACTGTTGAAAACTCATTAATTTTCAAACTTTTAAGATACGAAGAATATTATGTTCCTTTTGAAGCCATTAAACGTTCTCTCTTTTAACTACTAATACTAAATAATGAATTTATACGTGCTTCTAGTCAAATAGAGGACGAATATATATATATATATATATATATATATCTTTGTTTCGTATAAATTAAATATATTAATCAAATTCCTCATTCGGAGAATATTTCAAATTCTACCTAAAATGAAGTTTATGTTACTTTTGTTTAAGTAGTTCAATGATAGTGGAAGTTAAAAATCTCCTTCTTGTGATTAGAATTTTAATCAAGCATTCAAGCTTTAACGTTTTACAATGTACGAAAAAAAAAGCCCTACGAAAATGTTCTATTTGTTTTCTACCTAATTGGGTATGCCTAGAATTTAGAACCCCAATCTTATACAAGAGCGTGATAAAAGCATCGTGAAGTAGACATATATATGTATTGCATTTAATTTTTTGCTAAATTGTTGATGTTGATCTCCTAATATTAATAAGCTTAAAATGATGAATTATTTGATACGTTTGCAAATCACCTAATCACAAAGAAACAAAAATAATGGTAAGTTTGTTGTCTCCCTCTAATAGAAATTTAATGATTGTGAATTTAAAAGTTTAGGTCACGCAACAAGTTACAAGTTGCTTTCACTAATACATCCAATAGGAAAACTTGATAAAGAAAGATATTCTATAAAATATTATAAATTAATCAATTAATGGTACATAAGATCAAAGGACTTGATTTGGTTTTTGAAATATATATTTTTAAATTATAATAATTATTGATTTATTAAATGACTTATAATTTATAAATATTAAATACATCTGAAAATTTACACAATGCTCCTTTAAAGAATGACCATTTCAATTTCATCCATATAAGAAAAGATTAAGATGATACTCAACTTGCGAGATTTTAGAGTATATTTTAAAGTTTTAAACTTTGTCTTTTGTACTTCCTGGCGGAGGAAGGAACAATTAAATACCTTTGTCCACTTGGACCAATAAAAAGACATCATTCGATGCTAACGAGCCTTACTAGGCAACTACAATGAGAGGATTAGATTTTGATGTCAATATCACACCATAACTCATCTTATTTTTGTTTTCTTTGATATTATTACGAAAAGGTGCTTAATTAAGATTAAAATATATTAAATTATAAATATCAATTAAATTAAATTTATTACTTAATTTTAAATTATTAGTTATTAAATAATTTATAATGTGTATTTTTGAGTTATTAAACTATCACTATATAAGGTTAAGCCTTTTGAGGATGCACAACAAAAACTATTAAAATTGTAATTAATCCCTACACGGTTATAATGATTATAATATTACGATATTTATAATAATTATAATATTCAATACGACTATGATACTTATTATTTGATGAAAAAATCTAATTAAATAAAAAGGAGACAATGTCTACCTTTTTTAATTTACAAATCTTAAAGAGAAAAGAGTCCAGTTGATATTAAATTTTATTTTTTATGAAATTATAGTTAGTTTAAGTGGTAATTACGTATTACTCGTATTAGTATTATTATTAGAATATTTAGTATCCTCTTTAGTGATATTAGTATCATTATGTCTATAATTTTTACTTTTAATAATATTTTTTCTCTTTTATTTCTTTTAATATTATATATTTTTTATCTATTTATCTATTATTTTTATTCTTATTTCATTTTAAAAAATATTATTTATTTATTATTTTACTATTTTATTTTCTAATTTTATGGTTATTTATTTATATTTTATTTGTAATCTTTTTTAGTATTTTTATTTTTATTTTTATTTATATACGTGGATCATTTTGAAACAATCTTTCTACTAATTAAGGATAAGGTTATGTATTATTAGACCTATTATATTAAATGTTTGAAATTAATTATTCGGTTTTTTTAAAAGGTAACACTTTCGAGGGGTCTAGTTTTCATAATTTCTGGTGGAAAAAGAACCCCCTCTAGATTTATGTACAATATGAGAAATCCAATTTGAAGTAAGTATGATAGAAGCAAACAAGAGGATTACAACTTCGGCTGTGTCCGTGTCCAGAAATCCCTTTTTCGTGTAAATTAACCATATTTATAATGATTATTTAATTAGTAAATATCATTATTAATTGATATTTAATAAAAATATTTGCGCACTCAGAATTAGTATGTATATATTAAAATTTTAAAAAATGATTAAATTAATTGAGTTAATAAGTATATTCATATTTTTTTAAAATACAAAATTAGTAATACTATTTATTAAATATTAAAATTACTTGTCACTAGACTGAAATTACGTGTTCATCCCCGACTTTGAATATAAAAGGGGTATGTGGAAAAACACGGATATCAAATTGTAAATGGTAAGAAGTATCAGGTAAGATAGTTTGGTATTTAATATTATTTAAAATTTTAAAAATTATATTTAAATTAATCAAAATATTAATTTTTCAAGAAAAAAAACTAAAGGAATATTGGTTGACCAAGACAAAAACTGCGCTAATAAAGGAGACGGTAAGACAGTAATATACGTGTTACCATCAAAATATGAGCAAGACGATTATTTACTTCTTTATTTGAAATTTACTATCATGTGCCCATAATATTTTTATAAGATTTTATGTAGTTTGTGGAGGCAGAAGAGACAAAAGCCGTGATATAATTTCAACGGTAGTTAGCATTAAATTACAATTAAAACGTGACTGAATTGTCTAAGTCGCAATTCATTGCATCTTGTCAATCGTCATTGACTTATGCTCATCCAATCTCAGCCATCCAACAGGTCATTCAATAAATAATCAGGAAAAAAATAAAATCGCATACATTTCAATTGTTTTGGGGAAGAAGAAGAATCAGATGATGATCGATGAAAAATAAATAATTGAATTGACAAGTCTTCGGTTGTTAGGTTTAGTTCTAGAGAATACTAGTTTATTTGATTTGACTACTTTCATTTTTTTAATATCTTTCGATTATGTTTATGGTATATTATTTCATAATTTTTTATATAGTTAAATAGACTTCAAGTTATAATTTTATAATCCAAAGTTTCAATTACAATATTAATATGTGCGTAACTTATTAAAGTTGGCTACGTTTTCTATTTCATCTTGTTTTCGTCATTAGACCTTAAGATACAGTATTTAATGTTTTCTTTCCTAATGTTATTTAGCAGATGCTTAAATACTTTAATCAATCATATAATGAATTAAATGTCAATCACGGAATTAAACTCTTGCCGAATTCCTGGGAATTGAGATTTCGTAATTATTCAACCGATCCAGAAAGTTATGAAATGGCATTAAAGTCTAAGAATCCTTTTTCTTTTTGTCGGTAATATGAAAATAGAAACTAAAAATTACTTATGACACTAGCAAATTTAATCCTTGAATTGATGGGTAACTTTATAATCTTGCAATAATTATATTTAAGGGTGCTCAGTATATATATTTCTTTTAATTTTAAGATAAATATGATGATTTATTAATTAGTTAATTTAAGATGTAAATAAGTACTTTATAATTAAGATAATTCATTAATTAGCGCCTCCTAAACTAGAACTTCAGTCAACTAGAGCCACATGTATTAGGAAATAAAGTGAAGTAGTTGAAGCATATTCGTAACAAAAGCAATTACGAAATATATTTTGTTTAAGTTCGACAAAAAAGTTAATAAGATGCAAAGTCTAAGTAGGTTTGCTAAATTATATTTGGTTTACCAGTTAAATTTTCTCATCAAATGAAGTCACATCACACCAATCTTTCCTAGTGAACAAACGCTGTACGACCTATATCATGACGTAAATGTGAATTACCTCATATGAATTTCCCTTTCTGCCTCTTTATTTATATAGATATTGAAATTAGGCAGACGTTAATTCTTTTAAAATTAAAATTGTCAAATAATTTCTTTTGTACCTTAATTGATTAAGCTCAATTCTATCCGAGACTTAACTTTTTTAAATAAAATGAAGTTATTTTGCTTATAAAAGTTGATTATCAAATTAGTCTAAGCTTAATTTAACCCATAAGTCGATTTATTAAAAATACCTGAATTTAGGCTGATGGATTAGTCCATTGTCATCCCTAAATTTAGTTCATTAGTTGATTAAAACTTTTCATTTAATTTCCAATTGTTAATTTGTTAAATATTTTTAAATATAAAATTTTAAATTTATTATATTTAATATTTATTAAATTAACTTCTAAAAAATTGTGTTAAAAAATTTCACTATTATTAAAATAAACGTGCCGCTGATATCTTGTGTCAATTTCTAATACTATTCCTGATTCATTAAACAGTATAGGTGGACAAAAACGCTAATGGCAAACAGCTAAACAATTACTTTACTCACTATTCAAATTAGTACAAAGTGACTTTTTACCTGTCGTAGTTTTAAATATTATCATTGCCAATCCACAACTCCACTAGCCCGATATGGCAACTAGTTGGATTCATTATATCCTATTTATCATTTTAAATTGTTTTTAGTTTATAAGTTTCAAGCAAAGGCTAATTCGAAGTCTTTATATAAAAATCATCATAAAAATAAGAGGAGATAATTTGATGTTTGTTGAAATATTTCCAAAATAAGCAATGTACTGTTTTTTCTATTAATTCAGTGGAAATTTTCATTCAACAAAAATATTTAAAACATACATATTCTGATAATAATTAATAATAGGCCTTGTGACACTTAAAAGGTTATCAAAATTTAAATTAAACTCGTCATATAACAAATTAATTTCTCGAGGAAAAAGTGAATCTTTGTTTCCTTCCTTCTTTACTTGGGAGGTTTGTGTTTCTGCCGTCTTTCTTCAATCTTTTTGGTCTTCCCTTATAACTTCTTTTCGCTTTAAGGATTTTAAGATATGCTGGTGTGCTTAAGTACCGTTTCAGAAGGTCTTGTCATATTTTCACTTTTAACTCCACATATCTTGGATTTTTTTTAAAACAATTGATATTAATTCTTATCTTCTATGATTAGTTATAATGATTTAAAAATTAAATCATTTCAAACAATTTTTGATTCTATTAATTAATATATAAATAGATGAGTAGATTTATTAATTAATAAACTAACCAATTTTTATAAAATAAAATAAATTAGTTTATTTTTATTTAATTTTTTTAATTAAACTTCATCTTCGTTTATAGACAAGAATAATTTCTTTCTTTAATCTTATTTTAAATTCTTAAATTTTATTTATGATGGTCTAATACTGAATTAACCTTTAAATCATAATCTTCTTATTTCGCAACATTTATTAAACTTTTAATATTGATAAAATTATAATTATCATTTTAACAAATATTAAATAAACAATTTCATGTATATAACATTTTCAGTAAAATATCGAATGGAGAGCTTGTAACATTCCGTGCACACCATATACTTATAATCAACCTACCAACGAATATTGTATTTGTCTTTTTTTTTTCAAAATCATTATTAATTAAGGATATAATCTAAAAATGTCTGCCGGACTTTTGACATTCATGAAAGGGCAGATACCCAGGTGTAATTTATTGTACTTTTTTCTTAAGATAGACTCATGTGATATTAGATGATTCGTTAGAATTTCTCCATTAATCTTAAAAAAGATAATTAGGAAATGAATTTTCTTACTAAAAATAATAATTAATTGTGAATCGAATGAAGAGTCCCATACTCCAACCCGTATGAGCATATGACAGTGCATGTGGAAAGGTCTACAATTGACGCAAAGCGGAATAAGAGATTGAGAGGCTATAAGGCTGTCCAAGTGCACTTGAACCCAATTCAACCATGTGTGTAAATGCGAGTTGGTATCGGAAATTAATAAAATGTGATCTTTAAGATCGAAAAATGTTAAAAATACACAATGGACTGACCGAGTCAGAGTTGTTGGATTTTGATACCTTCCCAAATTCGTGGCCTCTTGAATTATGGATTTTCTATAGACTTGTATGTCTTTATTAAGTTATTTGGGTTTAAACTCCTCAAAACTCTTGATGATTGTTTTTTAGATATGAAAATTAGGGATTATAATGAGATAGGTTAGGTCAGATCATTTATTTCAGTTGAAACCTCTTAAAACCTTTGATGATTGTTCTTTTAGATCTGAAAATTAGAGATGACAATAAGTCGGATCAGGCCCAGAAGTTCGATAAAATGAGTCCGAGTTAAAGTCTGACTCAACTCGACCTTTTTTAAATAAAAATTAAAAATGACGTTATTTTTAACAAAATAACGTTATTTTCCTTATAAAAGTCAAAACTCGAGACCTAACTTTTTCAAAAGGACTGGGCTCGAGACTCGGTCACCCATTTGCCATCCCTACTGAAAATAATGCTAAAATATGTCTATACGAGTGAATGAATGAACATTAAATATAATCTAAGCTCAACTTTTTTTTTAATTTTAAATTCTAATATAATTTGAGATTTGAAATAACTGTCCTTTTGACATTTTAAATTAATAAATTTAAGTCAATTTAATTCTATTCGAAGTTTAGTTTACTTAAGGCTATGTTTGGTTGGATTTAAGGTTTTTAATGAAATTGAATGATTTTATAATGTAATGAAATGTAACTGGATGTAATATTAGAAAATTGTTGTTTGAGAGGGATGAAAGGGTTCATAATGTAATATAGTGAAATGTTGTTTAGAACAAGGGTTTATAATGTCATATAGTAAAATGTTGTTCATCACTTTATATTCCATCCTAAACCCCCCATATCGAAGGTTATATATTTTTACTATTTAGAATAGAATGAGATGTAATATAAAATTTTATATTTCTATCTTATTTCATTCCATTTCATTATAAACCTTCCTCCCAAATGATGAAATAATATTATATTCTATTTCATTCCACTAATAACCACCCTATCAAACATAGCCTAAATCAAATCAGACCAAATTAATTTATTACCTCTAAAACTAAAATGTTTTGTAATTAAATTGATGTATGTTATGCGCGGGTTCGACCCTAAGCAAGGGCAAGAAGAGCACCTACCCAAGTGCTATTTTTGACCTACTCTTATTTTACTTTATTTTACTCTTTACAAGGGTTTATTCTTGACACTTATAAAAAACAAAAAGAGGCAAAATAGAGTTTTTTTAACTTTACCTAGGGATTATAAAACATTAGAAACAAGTTTAGTTATGTGTTCTTATACTCTTTTAACAAAATTAAGATTATTAAAATATTTTAAAATTTTAATTAAATCAATTTGAATGGTTTAAAATTTAGTGAACTCACAATCTCAATCCTATCTAATTTACCACCCCTAAAGTTGAGATATTTTGTGATTAGGTTGATGCATGACATGACTTCCTTTTACTTTTTGCAAAAGAACGGGCCAAGCCATGGATATTCGGTTTCACCTTAGATTAGATGCAAAAGAATAGGAATACAATATTTAAAATGATTATTAGTTTAAAATGTATTCGTTTAACGGAGTTATTGGCACAGGTAAAATTACTAATTAGTTCACAAGACATTAATATCGAACCTAAAGCCATTTAATGTTGGGCCTTATAGTTGTAGGCTCATTACAAATGTTATCTGGCTAATAATTTGGGCCCATTACGAACGTTATCTGCTCGTCGAAGCTAGTTCTAGTTGCTTCTCAGTTCTGTTTAGTTGGACGAGTGTTTCTATCTTCTTGTTCTTCTTCATTAGGTTAAGAGAATGTCGTCTCTTGGAACATCGAAAGGGATTTTGGAGATTGCTAAATTCGGTATTTATGTTACAATTCCCATCGTTCTCATGTATACCTTCGCCAACAACTCCAAGAATCTTCAGAAGTTCATGGGCAACGTATTCTCTCTCTCTCTCTTTCTCTACATTGATACAGTTTCCTTTTTTTCTTGTTAAATTTGCTTAATTTTATGATAAATTATTTGTTAGTTTAGGGTATTGTCATGGGATTAACTCTGGTGGGTCATAATCTAGTGCTTATTGGATTTTGTGCAAGCTAACCATTGGATTCATAGTGTTGAGCATTTAAAATTATGCAAAACGACGAGAATGATATGCTTGACTATATAAGATGGAGCAGCAAAGTGAGTAACTTGTAATAGATATTCATAAGAAAGTGTTCAGAATTCGAATGCCGATCGAATATTTAGTTACTTAAGGAGAATAATTGACAATCTCTTTCTCTTAGAAGGTCGCGTTGTTAGAGGACATCATCTAGCAAGACTTCTCGAGTGAGATCATATTTGATGGATCATTAGTTTGAAGGTGGATCCGCAGTTTGTATTTAGGTTTTCAGGATTCTTCAACGGTTAAAACTGAATCAATCACATTGAAATTCATATGGGGCTGTACAAATTTTCAGATGTCTTAATGGAAATTGGC
>JAOQMM010125524.1:0-17539 GCA_027563515.1 Erythroxylum platyclados
AATGTATAAAGCTTCAAATTCATTGTTTTACCCTTGTGAAGATACACACCTATGTAAGTAATGCACATGGTCGTGTCCCATACCCATATAAGCTCCCATGAACATGTCAATCCACTATTGTCAGGTGTTTTTGAGATACACGATCAATCATCTAGAAACCATAATTTAGCATTATAAAAGGCAATTATGAAGAGATTACAAAGAGGATGTAGTTAGAGTTAGAGGAAAAGGTAGAGTTTAAGGCACAATTTTGAAACTAGGATGGAGGAAAACATGAAGATTACTTTAGAGATCTGATAGAGAATAACTTTCCATCAAAGTTTAAAGGGGATTATATTAGAAAAAAGAGGATATATTTTCTTTTTAATTATTCTTCTAAACTTATAATGTATGTTTTGTTTTCTAAGTTTATAAACTTTGTTTTTTTATGTTCCTAGGTATGATGAATCCTAATTTGGGATGGATATGATGATTTGATATTTTATTTAATGCAATTTGATTGATTGATTTATTACAATTCAATTATGTGTATTAATTTTTGAATTAATATGTCCGAGATATTAGTTCAATATTTGATTTCATATGATTAAGAATGAAAAATCATTTTGTATGATAGATCTACCATAATTGGAAGGAGTTGTATGCAATCCTAAAGATAGGCTAACATAAATCCTCTAGATTATGGTCAAACCTAATAGTAAAATTTACAAATCGAGTAATGCAATCTTAGGGGTTTTAACTTGAAAGAGGTTTCAATTAAGCAACCAAAAATTAGTTGTTAATAGTCTCGAGAAAGATATTAACATAATATAGAAATTTCATGGTCCAATGATCAAAAATTGAATTGCATGATAAAGGGTTAACTTATGAAATCTTTTGGGGTTTTATTACCTAGGTACTAGTTAATTGATATTGAATAATCTTAGTGCTATTTGCGTTGAAGTTTGATATTTGTGCTGAATTTCAGTTTAGTTTAGCTTTAACTAAATTATTATTGTAATTTTGTTAGTTAGATAATTGAAAAAAGCTTACTACTAGAACTTGTAGTCCCTACAGGATCGACACTTGATATTCACTAACACTATACTATAGTTTAATAGGTGCACTTATTTGTGAGATCTATAGAGTGATAAGTGATTATGCTAATATGCTTAGAGTTGAGCCTTAGGGATTAAACTTGGAGAAAATACTTAGAGTTGATTCTTAGAGCTTTAAATTAAAAGAAATTCCTAAACTTAAGTCTTAGGGCTTAAAAATGGAGAGCATTCCTAGAGTTGTATTTTAGGTCTTGTAATGAAATTGATACACTTATAGTTGAGTCTTAAGGCTTAAAATGGTGAAAGTAAGTAAAGTTGAGTCTTCGAGGTTGAAATTAAAAGGACATGCTAAAATTGAGTCTTAGGACTTGAAAAAGGAGAAAATTTTTAGAGTTATGTATTAGAACTTGAAATAAAATTAATATGTCTATGATTGGATCTTAGGGCTTGAAATAGAGAAAACATAGAGTCTTAAATCTTAGGGCTTAAAATAAACTTGATACACCTAGAGTTATATCTTAAAGATAAACATGGAGAAAATAACTACAACTTAGTCTTAGCGCTTTTAATTAAAATGAAATAAAATGCTTATAACGAATCTTAATTCTTTGAGTTAAAATAAAATGAATGAAATGAATATAATGCAATATAAGGTTTGAAATAGATATAATTACTAAAATAGATCTTATCTAAAATGGATAAAATTCCTAGCATGATTCTTAGGGCTTAAAAAGAATTAAAAGGCTTAAGCAATATGCCTAGAGTTTATAATGAGATATAGGGCTTTAAATGAGTTAGGACTTGATTTCTCTCTCTGGCAGTAATAAGCAAATTATATAGAAAAAGTAAATTTAAAGGACTCATAAGCAATATAAGTTTAGATATGCAATATAATTAATTTTAATTTCTTTTTAAGTTTTGGGTTTCAAATTAGGTCTTTGGGAATCTGATCTTAAATCCCTAATTTAAGAAAAATCAAAGATTAAGTTAGGGTTCCTAAGAACCTGAGACTTAAGCCAAGTTTTATCAAAAACTTCTTAATGGATTTGTAAAACTAATTTCTAAATCCTAAAAAAAACAATTTATAAGGTATACAATAAGTCATAGCATAGTAAGATTAGAAAGCAAACATGATGAGCTAGAAACCTAATAGTTGTTTTAAGTTGCTTTTATAACCAATATTATTTATTTGGTTCATGATGTATGAATATGGCTTTTCCTTGAAAATTTCCCATGTCCTAACTTTTTACTAATGTTGATCCTCACATAGGACATGAATTGTGTTTGCTTACTCTTTCCCATATTTAAAAACTAAAAAATAAATTGTCTATTGCTAATAAATGATTATTGAAAATGCATATCTGATAACCATAAAGTAATTATAATAATAATTAAAAAGAGTAGGAAAAAAAACTTATTTATAGTGATTCAACTAAACAACCTTTGGCTTACATCCATTCACCAAATTTTCCTTGGGAATTTACTATTTTTCCCTCTATAGGTGATAAGATACTCTCTATATAATACTTTCTTTACTATAAGTGAAGAGGAAACCCTTACAATCTTCTTTTTTTACCATAAGTGAAGAACAATCTTTTACAAACTTTTCTAAGGTCAAGATGAACCCACATATTATGTATCAAAAGGAATTTCACCAATTGCAATAATTGTACAGCTATACAACTTAAAACACTCCTCTTTTACTCATACCAATAAACAAAGTCTCAATAGATGTTATATGATGCACATATTCATTATAATGCTCTCTAACCTCTTAAGACTCTTAGTAACTCTCATATACCTAAGCTTCCTCCTTTAACTCATATATGGTCTATTTGTACTCAAAATAACCTAAAATAATCATTAAAAACAAAAATAAAAATAATAGTTATAATGATCAGTAATAATAACATTGTTCAGCCACTCTAATATATTAGTTGACTACTTTGGCCCATTGGTCAGTAACACAAACATAATGGTGGACCAATGTGCCATACTGATCGACTAATATATTAACCAATGTGCTATACTATTCGACTAATATATTGACCAATGTGGTTACAAACTCATGGTGCAAAATTTTCTTTATTTGAAAAGTTATTTATCGACCACACATCTATATTGGTCAAACATTTTAACTAAAAACTTAACATTGATTGACCATTAACCTAGATTAATTGACTTAAAACTTCTACTTTTCTTTCAAAGGTTAAAACACACTCATTTGATGAAAACTTCATACATAATTATTTTAAAAGTTTCCTTAAGTTTTTCTTAATATTAGGATATTTCTTAAAAAATTAAAACAAATTTCCTCTTGAATTTAAAAGGATTTATGCATTATACCTATATATGGAAATGATCATGCAATGGTTAAGTCCCTAATTCATTGGCATGACCAAGATAATAATGATTTGCTTAAATCTTGATATACTTGATTCTTCCTTGTTCTTAGTTCTTCACTTGAATTTCCTTTAAGCACTCATAAATTGCATATTTTCTCCACTTCGCTCATTTTTTCATCCTTTGATTGCTCCATTATAAAATTGACTCATTTGCTCACTTATGCTTATGTTAAACTTTATCTTTCACATATTGCTTCATGTTATTGTACTATAGTTACTAACATCACCAAATGTAAATTCATTAATAGCAATATGTTATTATTAAATGAGTTAGGATCTTAATTACCTTTCTCTATAAAGACAAAGAAAAATGGAAAAAGATATATAGTTGACATATAATAACCATTAGAGAAATGAATTTCTAAAATTGAAATTATAAATAATAGAAGAGGGACTTATCTTTCTTAATGCCACTTTTCCATATTGATATTTCATGTCTTAAGAGCTAAAATTCAAAATAAACTAGCACAGTCCTTCAAATGGGGGCTTGTATATTAGGTAGAGATGTATCATTTGACTTAAGATCCATTGCCTAGACTCCATTAAACAATGAGGTGATTAGGATAAAGGACATTGAGATAACAACAGGCTCATAATTAATAGTTTATAACCACTCACTAAGGGAAAGGCATCGATTATTACTTTCACCTTTTCTCCTGTAAATTCTCTGAAGATAATTTTCATGAGAATAGGAACTTGAAGGACTGGTATTAGCAAACCAAAGATCTTGATCCCTAATTATAATCTTAAAAAATAACTTAAAGTAATTCTGTTAAGGATAAAATAATATCATATAAGGTTTAACAACCTAAATAATATCATAAAATTTTCCTAATATCGTCAAATATTTTTTCATTATAAAAAGGAGAGATTATATGACTAAGTGAGGTCCTAAAACATAGTTTGGATGATAAAAAAATATAGCTATTAATAAATTTACTTTTGATGGAAGATATATAATAAAATTAAGCAATATTTCAATGAAAAAGAAAAGTGAGAAAAGGAGTTAATTGAATAAATAGAGTAATCAATGGATGGAGAAAATGAGCAAAGTGGACCACATATGTAACTTAAGAGATATTTAAGGAAATTTAAGTGAAGAACCAAGAATAAGGAGGAATCAATTATATCAAGATTTATTAATTCATTATAATCCTTTGTGTAATCTTATCTTTATCATTTCAATGAATTAAGAGTTTAGTCATTGTATGATCATTTTCATATGGAGAATAATGCTTAAATTGTTCTATAATCGAGAGGAACTTTATTTTGATCACTAAAATGATCTTTAAACAAACTCTTAGGGAAATTTTGCAATGGTAATGAATTAAGTTTTTTATCAAGAGGATGTGTTTTATATTAGAAAAGACATAGGCATTGAAGTTGTTAACTTGATTTTTGCAGGGGTTTGGCTAGTCTAAGGTTTTGTATTGGCTAGATAGATAAAAAAGAAAAAGTCACAAAACTAGTGCTTTCTATTAGGCTTAGGGATAGGCAAGTCAAACCCTTAGACAACAGATATAGGCTAGCAAAATGTGGGTGTCCAACTAGTCGAATGTTACTAAAAACTAGTCATTCTAATAAAATATTTTGCATTCCTAATGACTTTGTTTTTGGTATAAATAGATTACAATTAAGTTTTAGTACGAAATCTTGGCATAATCAAGAATTTTTAAGAGTCTTGTGATTTTAAAGGGAGCATATGTCCATTGCATAACATATAATGAGTCTTTGTGCATTTATGTGATTAAGAGAGAGATGCTTTAAGTTGTATCATTATATAGTTCTTGCAATTGAGGAAATTTCATGGGGTATACTTTGTGATAGTTACTCTTGACCTTAAAAAAGATTTATAATAGGTTTCTCTTTACCCATGAAAAAGCATGACATTTATAGGGTTCCCCTTCACCTGTAGTAAAGAATATGTTGTATGTAGGGTTCTTCTTCATCCACTGAACAAAAAAGATCATGAATTCTCAAATGAAACTTAGGGAGCAAATGTACGCCAATAGTTATTTAGTTAGATCACTATAAATTAGTTAGATCTTTATTTTCAGGCACTCTTTTACTATTATTATATTTGCTAGAAACTTGTTTTAGATGATTTTTTCATAAGCATTCATTATAATAGGAATTTCATTAAAAAAATATATTGAATTTATTATTGTGAGTATGTAGTTATTCATGCTAGAGGTGTGAAATGGTCTTCAATCCTTGTCAGTTTCTTCATTGGTAAGCATCATCCTTTTCCCGCTATGATTTATTTGTCCATAATTAACTGGAAGAAGCAAGAATTTGAGCAAGTCCTCATTAATGAGGAGGATCTTTTTCTCTTCATATTTGATTCAGAATATGTCAAATTTATTATTGTAGGTATGTGGTTCTTTATGCTGGAGTTGTCAAATGGTCTTCAATCCTTTTAGGTTTCTTCATTGATAAGCATCCTACTTTTTCCACCATGAATCATTAGGCCGTAACTCACTAGAAGAAACAATGATTGGAGTAATTCCTCATTAATGAGGAGGATCTTTTCCTCTTTAAATTTGATTTTGAAGCCAATATTTTGAAGATTTTGTAATCAAGATCATGGCATGTCAACAAAAGACCACTAGTTTTATCGAAATGGAGACATTTCTGGACCTAAAAGCATTGAAAATGAAGCATATGCCTATTTGGATGAACTTTCATGACGTTCCATTAGAATATTGGTCCATCATAGGGCTAAGTTACCTAGACAAACCTGTATACTTTGATTAAGCTATAGTAGAGGTGAGAAGAATTGACTATGCAAGGATCTGCATTGAAGTGGTATTAGAACAAGAACTCCCTAACACATTCCCAATACTTAAGCTTAAAGAAGGCAATAATCTTTTAGAGGCAGAAGTTGCAATCTCATACCAATGGAAGCCATTTTTAAGTTAGTAGGAAAACATCTGGAGACCAATAGGCAAAACTTTCATAAAAGGTGATTATGCAGAACTAATGGGGAAGGAAGCAAGAAGAGGGATTTGTAATGAATCTACACTTCTAAAGCAAATGGTCATAAAATAGGCAAAGAATTATTAACTCTAATATCTCAGTAATTCCCTCAACTACAGACATAGTTCCTAATAAACATCCATAGAATATAACATTATAGCCATGGAACTACCCCCTAATCAAAAAACTCTGAATTTCTACCAAATATCTCATAAAAGGTCCTTATGGTTAAGGATAGCATTTAGAGCCCAATACCTCGTGCTGATACACTAGATTCACTAAATAACTCCAAAATTATCTAATTAAACAACCATTAGTATCAAATGACAACCAAAACTTAGAAACTAAGGAAGGAATTAGAGATGTACATAAAGATATTTCCTCATACTTTAGAAGAAGGGATATAAAAAAAAAAAACCCAAAAGCGTCCTAAAGCTAAACTCCCTCACCTTAAATTTGTCATTGGATGGAATGTAAGAGGATTGAACTATCCTCTTAAGCAATAGAATATGAGAGATTAGATAGCAAGAATTATATAACTTCTTAAAACAAAAATAAATGTTTGATCTTATACTAAGGGACTAGGATTTTTTTGTAAAAACAATGTTTCAAAAACTGGACCAAAAATTAAATTGATAAGAAAAGAGTTATAAATTTTAAAGGTTCAACTAGTATTAAAGAGTCATAAAACCAGTATATAGTAAATAAAAATAAAATTATAAGAATTAGCAAAAATATAATATAAAATAAAATATTTTATTAAAATAAAAATAAATAAATTTCTATTAATGTATAATCAATCAACAATAATTTTAATAATTCTAACTAAAGTTCAATTTAACATAAAATATAAAATAAAAGTAACAATTAAAATTATGTTTATGAAAGAGGTTGTGTAGCGCCATTGTTAAAAATTTCAAATTCTCCAGCATTATTTAAAGACTCAAAAACCATGCTTTTATTCAAAGTATTTGCATCAACATTTTTCATTACATTTAAATAAACCACATATCAATAATGTATGAAGTTATTTTTTTATTTTAATACATTATACTTTTAATTTTTAAATACGTATAAAATAATAAATCAATTAACTATAGTTCATGTTCTTAATTCATTCATCGTGACAAATGCATTTTCTTATTAAATCACCTTTTCAAGTTCACTGTAATCAAGTTCAATCGATGGTTCTTTTTCTTTGATCCAAAAATCAATATGATCAATATAATCAATATCAACTAGATCATATATTCTCCTCTTACTCACACTTTGAATATATAACAGATAAATTATATAATTAATAATAAAAATGATAATATTGAAAAATAAAATTCAATCAATAAGATACCTATTATTCATCCTTATATTATAAGTAACATACACAAGGTCATTAAGTCTTTAATGTAGCAACAATTTTGTTTCTACAGATGAATACATTAAAAAAAACACTCCAATTGATTTCACAGCCTGATGAAAATGTTGTTTGACTAAATAATCTAATAGCAAGTCTTCTTAATGTTGGGCCACTTTTGCCAAATAATTTCTACCACTCATTTGTTTTTTAAATTAATAGTTATAAAATAAGAAGTATATTATTGATAAATGATAAATTAAAAGTATGAAAAGTTACCAAGCTACATTTTTTCATTGAAAGTTCTCTCTTTGCAGATGACAGAGAAAAAAAATCCTAAACCTTCATGATACAATTTAATTTCATTTATCACCTTTGATTACTCTTTATTAGAGAATATACCTATGCATTCAATCATGTATATTGTTCCCCAAGGCATAGAACAAAAATTTGCTTATCCGCCTCAAGCTTAGACTTATATATATCCACAATCAATTGGCATTCTTTTTACAAATCTTGAATTAAAGGCACACGAATCTCATAATAAGAAGGTGCATTAAATCTTGGCCCTATTGTTGTAATAACATTTAATGGTTCTTGAAAATATGGTGAATTTAAAGCATTTAAAGGAATACATTAATGAAAGAGCTATCTAGCCCAAGCTCTTTTACATCTCAAAATGGCATCCTTATTAATCAAAACACTTTTTAAATTAGGTTGAGAACTAGGAGTGCTTCTTGGAGGAAAATAAGAATCTTTGTCAATATTAGCTTTTCTTTTTCCTTTGTTTAATACTTTTGTTTCATCATCTCCAAAAGATTTATTATGGTTCCCTTTATTTTCTTTTTTCTTTTCACTTGTTGGTGCAAATAATTTTCAATCCTCTCACGTACATCAAATTGTACTTTTTTACAAGAAGCAATATTATTCTTAACTCCAATAAAATGTTCTTTTATTCTATAAATTCCTCCCCTTTTACATATTCTAATGCAAATCATACAATTATATTGAATATTTTTATCAAATGTTTGAGAAGAAGAAAAATAATTTCATGTTGGATTGACCTCACTATGAGTAAAGGATGTTAAGTTTACTAAATCTTTTTCTGATGATTTCATATTTTCCATTATGATTTTAAACATAAAATTTAAGAAACATACTTTACAATTTTATTTAAAAAATAGTAAAATATTTAATCATTAAAATTAAAGATCAAGGATGCTTGTTGTTTAAAATATGGTTTAAATATTTTTAGGATCAATTAGTGAATGAAAAATAAATTAAGTTGAAATAAAAAAGGCAAAGTTAAAAGGGTTAGAATGCAAAAGAAAAATATTGATTTATGAATTACAAAATTTGAAGATCTTAAAATAAGAATAAGAAGAAGAAGAAGAAGAAGAAGAAGAAGCAATAATTTTAATTGAAATAAAGCCTTTTTTTATTAAAAAAAATATCATACAAGGACAACACAAAAAATGATCACATAAGAGACAAAAGTAACGAACACGAACATGAGACAGAGGCATGCATGAGCCCAAAAAAAATGGAAAGGGGAGTGACACTGAGTTATACATAGGACGGTACAAACAAACACTGTTTCAATTTTGATTAATAGTTTAAAATAAACTTTGGAGTGATAATAAGTAAATACCGTCAGAAGATCCTGAGTTAGAAAATTACAGGCTGGTTCCGTATACCTTTAAGTAAGGGTAGACAAAACATCTACCCAGGGCTCATTCTTATAAAAAATAAAATAGACAATAAAAAAACTTCTTATTTTGTTACATTTTGGACTCTTAACTTTCACAAAAAGTAAAAGAAAGATTTTTATTTTAATTTTTTAACTTTTTATAAGGGCCTATTTCTACCCTTATAAAAAAATAAAATAAAACAAAATAAAAACCCTTGTTTTACTCGGGTAGAAACGGCCTGGGACAATTATTTCAGGTCTTGATTATTAAGAGTCACAGCTTTATGAATACATGCGGGAGATAGAAGAAAAAGAAAGTTGTTATTAGTTAAAAAGTGCGCGTGTATACGTGTAAGTTGTAACCATAAGGTAGAAAGAGCAGCACTTGGCTTGGAACGTGGAATTTTGACTGATCTGCCATTCCTTTTAGTGCAATTTGAGAATTTTAAACCTGTTCAAAGAAGAAAACCTGTGTCTTTAAAAGAAACGAAAAGGATATACTCCATGTACAAGACCAAGTTGAATTCCAAGTAACGTAAGGTCTATGACAGCATAATGGATAATGTTTCTCAAGTCCAATGCTTCGTCAGACCTTTAATTTATCCCTTTGACTGCGTCAATTAACTATAATTCTTGTGCATTTTGCTTTCGGATTCATTGGTGATTCTAGCCAAAATCAATAGTGGAACTAATTGACTAAGAGCTCTGCTCTGGTAACAAGCTTAGAGTGATACTGAGTAAATACTAGAGAAGAAGATCCTAAGCTGGAAAGTTCATTTTATTGGAAATAACAGTACTTTTGTTTATGTCTTGTTTCTATGTTGTTCATTATGATTTCTTTTTATGGGAGGAAAGGCAAATCTTTTATTTGTTAATAGGACTTGTGAGTTATTTTGCAGATGTTGTGCTGGTTTGTCTCCGATCTTTCCAATATGCCTTATCAAAGCGTATGCATTTATAGGAATTTTGAAGCATCAAATGGATTTCTTCTTTATGTAGTATGATGCATTAACCCATTTCATTAGTAGAGATTGCCGATCTTGTATGAATCTCTATATCTTCTTAGTAAGCATGGATAGATTCATTAGTTTAGAGGTCATAAAGCCAAGACTTCCGAGATTCTAAAATGACATTCTCCTAAGTTATATCTATCTACTCTCTAGTTGGTTAACATGTATCTCTACGAAGCTAACACCCATTTGAATATATTAAGCTAACTTATGGTCCACTCACGAGTGGGCATTATTGAGGGTGATTTCCACAAGTGAACTAAGTTCAAATTTAATTGCTAGTATAATTAACTTCAAATTAAGATCAATCAAAGTTAGCTCATAGAAATATATCCTAATTTATAAATCAAAATAAATTAAGTACTAGAATTTTCCTATCTAAGCATATTAAGATATCTAGCACTAATCTTGTTTAAAACAAAAATATTTATATATAGAAAATCAAAAAAATTATAATATAAATAAATCTAGATGAAAAAATCATGATGATGTTGATAACTTTCATTAATAAGATGAATTCATATTTTGATCCTTGATGAAAAACAACTTCAAAATTGACCTCCCAAAGGTTTGTGAACCTCCTATAGGCTAACCCTAACCTTTATCGAGAAAAATATGAGTCAAGTGTGTAAAGTTTCCAAAACTTTTCTAAAATTTATGGCTTTTACAATTTAAATGCGTTTAATGCCCATAAACATAGTCTAGGACTTAGTAGATCCTCTTATTTCCTATAGGAAAGAGACATGATCTCTAGCATGCAGGTCACCTTAGACTTTGGATCCTTATGTTTATCTTGTGACAATCACACAATTTATGGCACGAAATAAATCAAGTTGCACTGCTTTATAGATTTTCTTCAACGCCATATGGTCTCTCTCTAAGTTGTATTTTTAAGTCATATCTCTTGTTAAAGTTGATCTATATAGGTATAGGCTAACATACAAGCATATATGATAATGTGTTCTTTTAATACTTTGATTTTCTCCATATTTTTATTTAGAATAGTCTCCCATTCTTGATAAAACTCCTTTCAAGGTTCAATATGTACAATTACTTGAAAAGATATCAAAAACTAAGTAAAGGTATATTGACATAAAAATTAAGCAAAATGTTTAAGAAAATATGTGCATATTTTATGTACATTACGAACAAATAGTTTTTAATATCACCTCCTCTCTAAATGTCGACTAAGGGTACTTTTAGAGTGATTATAAAATTAGTAGCCCATTATGAAATAATGTTATATCAAATGGATATTAGAATAACTTTTCTTAAAAGAGACATTTATAAAGAAGTTTATATGGAGCAAGATGAGACATTTAGGGAAGACAAAAGAAGTCATTCTTCTATAAATTACAGAAATTCATTTATGAAATAAAACAAGATTTTTGTTAATGATACTTTAAATTTCATGAAGTGATGAACTAATTTGGCTTCATAGAAAATAAATTAGAATGATCCTTATATCAAAATCTAAGAGGAGAAAAGTCTATATATGTTGAATGATGTCTTACTTGCATAAAATGACTTAGGCCTATTGTATGATGTAAATAAATTAATATCTAAGAATTTTGAAATAAAAGATTATTATTAGCACTGAAATTTATAAAGATAGACCTCAAAACTTGCTTAATCTTTCATGACAAGCATACATCAAGTGTACGTTGAAAATGTTTAATGTAGATGCATGAAAACATTACAAAATACAAATTTATTATGTCAAAAAGATTGTCTTTGGCATAATTCTAAAATAATTATTGAAATAGAAGTCATGAAAAATATTTCATATTCTAGTTTTGTAGGTAGCCTGATGTATACACATATATGTATTAGATTACATATTACACTTATAGTTGTGAATTTGTAATTAGTAGGTTACATAAGTTCAAATTTTTTTATGTGCTCATATGATATGAATTCCACCTTCATCTTTATCTTTATGTTACCAAATGGTGCAATATCTTACAAAAGTGTCAATACACACCTATGACCTAATAGATTATCCAAATTGATTTTTTTTGCATATTATATTGTTGCTTCATAAATTGTACAATAACACCCTAGTAAAAATCTTGTTGAAACGTGAGTTTATAGAGGTCTAACAGTACGCAGCCTTACCCCTAACCAGTGGAAAGACTATTACCGAATGACCCACAAAAAAGGAAAAAAACGAAAAACGAAAATAATAATAATAATAATAAATAAAATAAATAAAACAATAATAGATAAAATAAATAAAAATAAAAATATTTTAAAAATAAAATAAACAAACAATAATATTAAAAATAAAATAAATACTTAATAAATAAAATATGAAATAAGTAATAAGCTAAAAAAACAACAACAACAAGAACAACTACAATAATAATAATAATAATAATAATAATAATAATAATAATAATAATCAGGCTAGGTAGAAAAATGTCTACGCTAAATCACTAAGAGACTAAATCACTAAGAGGTAAGTACTAAATATTTAAAAGTTTAGGCTACATATAAAAGGAAAATGCTAAAAGACCTATGAGAACGACAAGGATCTCTCAATGAGAGATCTTTTATTTTTATTTTAGTACGTCAAAGTTTTCTATTATGAGTCATGTCCTCGATAAGTTCCAACAAGGTCATATCATTCTTGATCACCTCCCCCCAATTCTTCTTAGGCCTTCCTTTTTTCCTCTTACAATCTTTAAGTACATTTTTCTCGCATCTTCTCACTAGATTGTTTAGGTGTCTCCTCTTAACATGTCCAAACCATCTAAGCCTTGTCTCTTTTAATCTTTCAATAATATTAGCCACCTTTAATTTTTCCCTTGCCATTACATTCTTGACCTTATCTCTTATAGTAAGGTTGTATATCCAATGGAGCATCCTCATCTCTGCTACCATTAGCTTATGACTATGTACATGTTTGATGGGCTAAAACTTTGTCCTATAGAGCATGGTCGACCTAATCACTAAACGATAAAATTTACCTTTAAGCTTGAATGGTATCTTCTTGTTACATAAAAGTCCTGATGCACTTCTCCATTTAAGCCACCCTGGTCTGATACGGTGAACTATGCCTTCATCAATCTCTCCATTTTTTTGGATGATAAATCCTAGATACTTAAAACACTCTTTTTATGGTATAACTTCTGAACTAATCTTTACCTTCATCTCAATGGCCTTCTTATGCCCTGAAAAGTTACAATCTACATACTTAGTCTTAGTCTTACTCAATTTAAAGTCGTTCGACTCTAATGTATCCTTTCAAAGTTCAAGCTTGACCTTGACACCCTCTTTTGTCTTATCCACCAAAACAATTTCATCAGTAAATATCATCCACCAAGGAACATCCAATTATATCTCATCAATCACTACTGTGAACAAAAAGGAGCTTAAAGAGGAGCCTTGGTGTAGCATAATGCTTCAAAAATTGTATGGTTATGAAATCTCATTTCAGTAACTTCTGTGATTGATGTTATATGACTATTAAAGATTTCATTTAGAAAGTTGACATTTTGTTGAAGCATACCAAGATCGAACATATGTTGGCTGATCCTCTAACTAAATGATTGTGGACTACTACTTTTCACAATATTAGTTAGAGAGAATCATAAGTTAGCTCTAAATAATTGTTTTTATATAATTAAATTACATTATGTAATGATGATCATCATTCAAGATGAGCTATACAAGTTTGTAAATACCCGAAGGTATCGAATTGTAGAAGCTACATTGTAACCCTATAGGTATGCCTATCTATCCACAACTTAGACAATAGAGCAGGCACTGTAACATTTTCTTTAACCATTTGCCAATTTCACAATTCATATATTAACAAGTCATATGATACACATTTTAAATCTAAAATCTGTATCTCTATTCATACATGCAAGTCATAACTTATCACCATTAGAAAGGTGTCAAAATCACACTTATGTAATCATACTATACACATATGAGCGATAAATATGCATACAGATCATTTATGTACATGTAAGTTTTCTTTAGAATGCACTATGCTCAATCTTAAATTCCAATGTTCAATTACTCAATTCACATATGGTAAGTCCTATTTCATTTATTTCTAGGTATTTGAAAAGTTTCATACACATTCATAAAGGTTCGGATAAGATTTAGTAAAAATTGGAACGAAAGCAATGTCACGGTCATGACAGACACTCTCTCCATTCATAACACTACTTGTTCATTAATATGCATAAAGAAAACGTTAGAACTAGGTTTCTAGGTCTTCTAGATATTTTTTCCTCTATGTCTTTAGTTTCTATATAACTAACAATCAGGCCATTTAGACTCGTAACTCATGAGATATAAACCAAATATCACAAGTTGCTCCAAAACGGAGGCAACATCAGGTGACCATTTTCGATCTCAATTTATAAGGTCACAAATCTAGAATTAAGTCATAGTCCCTTCTAAAGATATTTAGCCCTATGTCTTAGGTTTCATATGCAACTGAAATCACACAATTTGGAGGTCTG
The DNA here is from genome assembly GCA_027563515.1 of Erythroxylum platyclados. Lineage (NCBI taxonomy): Eukaryota > Viridiplantae > Streptophyta > Magnoliopsida > Malpighiales > Erythroxylaceae > Erythroxylum > Erythroxylum platyclados. The sequence continues at coordinate 14,957 of JAOQMM010125524.1, forward strand.
TAGGCTGAGTTATGACTCAAATAATGTGACTAACTCAAACAAACCCTAGATATAATTCCACTACATGATACTCTCTTATCATATTCAACCAATTCTATGCAAGATATCACCAAAGAATTATCCCAGTAATCATCTCACATCCAAATGAATCTTTATGTCCATTAAAACATAAACAAATATAGATATCAACTAAGTGAAATCCCAAACCTCAAAATTGACAAAATAGATCTTCTATTGTCTTTCCTTTCCTTCCTCTTTGTCTTTGCTTGAATCACCAAATGAAAAATGATGGGATTAAGAGGGTGAAATGGAGAGGAGACAAATCTGAAGTTAAGCCATCAAAGTTTCATCCCTCTCCCCTCTCCATATGCCTTTTCATGAATTTTCTAGTCTTGGATACATGTTTCAATCTCATTGGACCAAATGTCACAATCCTATTGAACCATATGTTACAATCCCATTAGACTACGTGTTACAATTCTACTAGACCATGTGTTGCAATGCTATTGGAACATGTGTTACAATTCTATTAGACCATGTGTTACAATTCTATTGGACACACATGCTTTAATCTTATTGGTCCATGAGTTGCTTTAGGAAAATTGCATATTGGTCCTTCTTCTTCCTTTAATCCCCACATTAGCCTATAATCTTATCAATTTATTTCATTCCCCTGTGTCTTAAGCTTATAATGGCATAAATTTCATGCAATTTGGTTAATTATATTAGGAGTTATATCCCAAAAACTACAGGCTGTTCAAAAACAAGGACAACAGCCAGAACTCAACTTGAAAATAGAATTTAAAACTTTTAGAGACATAATCAGATTTTGATTCCTTCATGAAAGTTTTATACCTATGTCTCTAGTTTAATATCCAATTTGAATTATCTAATTTGAAGGTCTATAGGCCAAGATATGGCCAAATTACAGAAATCTATTCAGTGGAACCTATTCATTCAGTGAGGTACACATCCCAAATCAACTAATTTCGGTCTTATCATGCAAGAGCAATACAAAAATACATCCAATTTAACTAAAAACATTCCATAATCAAATGGGATACTTCTTCTACTAATTCTCCTCACATCACATTCATAAATCCAAGCAAACATGTCAAAAATTCCTATACATATTTTATGTCTAAGAATGTATGTCCATACCGAGATGAACAAATTATCCATTTACCCATGTCTTTTATATTAAGTACCATTATATCTCTTACTAAGATGCACTTAATTCGTCATGTTCATTTTTTAATGCACCTTAGACATGCTATAATACTTTCAGGGTATATTTTGGGGCATTACACTTAGTGATCTTAGAACTTTTATCATTAGAAACTAGAGAGAAAGCCTACTGAGCATTAGGGAGGGAAGAGGGGAGTTAAGTTGGGCTTAAAGAGAGTTAGTTAAGGTCAGGAAAACTGGGAATGATTGTTGTATTGTTTGAAGATGGAGGAATAGAAATGGTAAGTGACAAGAAAATGTAGTTTGACCTAGAGGGTAAGCTAAGGGAAAAATTTTAAAAGGTTTAACTGAGGACCATGGTTCATAATCAAGTGGTTTTTGAACAACATGCTAGAAAGGAAGATCAATTCCTAGACATAAGAACATGGACAATTATAGAAGTCAATTAGAAGAAAGTTTAGAAAGAAAGAGGAGAAGAAACATGATTTAGAGAAAAAAAGTGCTACTTAATAGACGTTGGTTTGAAGTAGATTTTTATCTATCATAAGACTTTTGAGTGAAAAAAGTTTATAAAATAATAATAGTAAAGCGTAATTTTCGATATCTAAAAAGAACTTTTTGCATTTTTTCAAAAAGCAAAAAAAAAAGATCGTCGTACACTCTCGCTCTCTTGAACAAAGGCCAATCACGCATATGAATAATAGCAAATTAAGTTCGTTAATAATCCCTTTCTTTTTTAATAATTATTGTTATGTTCATGCAATCTTATATAGAGGTTTGTGGAGTAGGAATTCAGTTTCATAAATTGAAGTTATCAAGCCCAATATGATCAAAGATTAATCAAATAATTTATAAAATGTCAAAATATAATATCATTTTGGTATCCTTGAGTTTTTGTTTCACACGATGACCTCCAATTTTCTCGTACACATAGAAGCACTCGCGTTTTGCACGAGGGAGTGACAAAGTCTAGTGTTTTCCCTGCAGCGGAAGTTGTTATATGCTGGTGTATGATTGACAACGGCCATGAACTCCGTAGATAAGTCAGAGTGGGACATACCACCAAACATCATCTCTGCGAAGGATGAGAAATTAATCAATGACTAATCCGGCAGAGACGCCTCGCTGTCGCGGACAAAGTATTGGATGGTTCAAGATTGAATGCCACCGTATCTATGTGAATTATTATGTGATATTGACCCGACCCCTCTAGAAAAAGGCAATTATCCAGAGCTTTCTTTTCAAATCTCTCCCCTCTCTTTTTGCGTAATATCAATTATATTCGACAGGGGTCAGAATTATGCATCCAAATTTGACAATCTCAAGATCATTTTGAGCCACAAATATCAGCACTCCCTACCTACAACCCAACCAAACATTCAGGCAGAAACAGAC
>JAOQMM010125658.1:0-17454 GCA_027563515.1 Erythroxylum platyclados
GTTTTATATATTCAATTATTTAGGGATTTTAATTTCAATTTTTAGGGTTAAAATGGTAATTTAACAATTCGGTTAGTAACTAAGCTTCTTGGGTTGGACTACACGATAATATATAGAAAGGGAGCTGAGAATAGAGCAATTGATGCATTATTTCGAAACTTGGAGCACTCCTCTTCTTATGCCATCTCTTGTATTGTTCTAGTATGGATAGAGAATATGATACGAAGCTACTAAGATGATAAATGGGCACAGGAGTTTATAGCACAAATAACCTTATAAGGCGTTGCTACTAACACTAATTATTCTCTCTTGTAAGGTTCAATCCATTTCAAGGGCCGAATCTATATAAGAACAACGCAGGACTTTAGGAAGCGGTTGGTGAAATTTATGCACAACTCAGCTATGGGTGGTCACGTTGGTGTTGAAGGAACTTATCAAGGCCTCAAAATTGTTTTCTATTGGCCAATAATGAAGCAATAGATAAGTCAGTGGGTAGCTAATTGCGATGTTTTTCAACAATGTAAAGATGAGAATATTCCCTACCCTAGTTTACTTCAACCCTTGGAAATACCATCGCATGCGTGGGAGTACATAAGTATAGATTTCATTGAAGGACTACCCAAATCCAAAGGGAAGGATACCATACTTGTGATCATCGATAAGCACATTAAATATGATCATTTGATTCTCCTGTCACACCCCTATATAGCAAAACAAGTAGCTTAACTTTTTATGGACCAAATATACAAGTTGCATGGTCTTCCCTCTGCAATCATCTCTGATCAGAACAAGGTTTTTACCGATTTGTTTTGGAAAAAGTTATTTTTAACCCTTAGTTCTCACCTCCATATGAGCACCGCATATCACCCACAAACAGATGGGCAAATGCGGCATCTCAACCATTGTCTAGAGACCTATTTACAGTGCATATGCCACCTCAACCCCAAGGAATCGAGCTTGTGGATTTCCTTTGTGAAGTGGTCGTACAACATAAATTAGCACTCTGCTTTTTGTTTAACTCTGTTTCAGGCACTTTATGGTTACAAACCAGTGAAGATTCCATTTGTTATGGAATTTTGCTCTCAAGTAGCTTCAGTTGAATCTTATTTGCAAGATAGGGCTAAAATTTTGGAAGTAATTAAAGATCAGTTAATGAAGGCACAAAACTGGAGAAGCAACAAGCTGATAAACATCATACTAAATAGGAATTCAATGTTGGTGATTGGGTCTACCTCAAACTCCAACTGTACTAAAAAATTTCTATGAAGGTTAAGAAATCACTCAAATTATCAATACGTTATTTTGAACCTTACCAGATTCTTTAGAAAATTAGGGTTGTTGCCTATAAACTTTCCCTCCCCGCCTCAACTAAAATCCACCCAGTATTCCACATCTCTCAGTTAAAAGCTGTAGTTGGTGGAAAAAGAGAAGCTCGCATACCAACCTACGAAGATGGTTCACATACAGAGCCTGAGAAGTTACTGGAAAAGAGAACGGTTCAGATTAAAGGGAAAGTTATTTTGAAATTTTTTGTTAAATGGAAGGTATAACACCCAGACGATGCCACTTGGGAGGACGCAGACTTTGTTACTCAACAATTACCTCACTTGTCACTTGCTACTTAGACAAATTATGGACACCTTGAGGACAAGGTGTGAGTTAAGGGGGAGGGAATGCAACGATTTGCCAGCTTGTTATTCCATAGGACCCACTAATCATTGTTTCTATTATTTTTGTTATTACTTTTGTCAGTATATATCATGCTAAATTGTAGAGAAAGGACAGGAATATGATCAAATACAATTTACTTCTCCCTCATCCTCCTTCTCTCTCTCCTTTCTCATTTCCTCTATTCTTGTCCTCATCCCCCTTCTATTACATGGTAGGTTAGTGATTAACTAATATAGGTTAAAGTTATGAAAAATTATGTACTGAGAGCTTGTAGCGACATTAGTTTATACATTGATCGCATTGGTTCGATCAATATTCTAATAGATAGCATATTAATCGACCAATGCACAATGCACAAAAACTAATAATTAGTAATGACTAGTTCTTGTTTCGAACAACTAGTTTGATCCCCCCAAACCCTATAAATACATATTTTTCACAGTTTTAACCATAGAAAAATATTATTGTATACATATACACACTTATAAGAGTTTTCTAAAGCATTTTGAGCATTCATTATTGCATTTTGAAGTGAGTGAGCCTATAAAGTTATCAAACTGATCAAGTAAGGTCTCTTGAGTTGTAATTTTTTTATATATGGAGTTACTCTTTATCTTGGAGAAAAATCGTAAGAAGAATTACTTTACTTGTGAAAAACAAAATTATAGAAGAAGGTTCTTCTTCACCTTATTGAAAGAAGAGATTTAGTAAAAGTTCTAAGATGTGTCCTAGAGTGTGTATGTAAGCAAAGAATATTTGTCGAACCATTATAAATTAGTTTGTATTTTTAATTCTTTCTTATATACTTCAAATAATTGTTTAATTATGTTATTGATTTATATTAAACTATTTTTCATCATTGATTTTTGTTTAGTTGCACTTACTAGATGAGAAATAATTGTTTATATTTATCAACACTCAATTCACACCCTTTGTTCGGTGTCATTAGAGACCAACAACTTATTTTGAGACCTTTTAATAGCACAAATTAGCCTTTACCTATCTTGAAATATCTTATGAATAATTTTTTAGTAGTGCTTTTTATGTGTTTTAATAAAATAAACTTTTTTGACTAATAAAATTGTAAAATATATTATGTTATTTATCCCTCGACCTAATGAGATTCTATTACAATATCATGTTCACTATAGTGAGTGGATGCTTCTACTGTGAAGAAAGAGGCAATTGAATCATGGTAAATCGTAAGCAATAGAATTGATAAAATTGATTAAAATAATGACGATGTAGCTGATGTTCAATTGATGTATTTCATCGACATTTGCCTTCTGAACTACCTTTGTCCAATGTGTCTCTAGCTTAAAAAAAGGAATATTTGAATTCTATGGACTTACTTTTAAGCAACTCCAAAATTGATGTTGCTTTGCCTTTCGTTAATAGGTTTACTCTGCCTTGGAGTTTTATAAAAGTCTTTTCTTTTCCATCCTAGTTTTGTTATGTTTTTCAAATCTCACAGGTCATTCTCGCAACTTATATAAAAGTATTTTGATTGTATTAATTATACTTTAGCAATATATGATAAAGTGATGGTATATAATATGGATCAATAATTGATTTTAATCAATGTTTGAGTTGCTAAATCTATAAATTTCTGCACTTATATTAAATGTTTGAACTTTTTATTTTTAATAATTATGATAATTTAATTAATTTAATAATAAATTTTGATATTTTAAAAAATAAATTAAATTAAAATTTGCTATTAATAGATAATAAAATAACTAAAAATAATGCAAGCAGGCAAAAAGTTTTTATTTTTAATTTCAATTACAGCACTACGACAAAGTAGAGTATTGGCTACGAAAAAAGTATAGCTAAATGTTCAAAAACGTCGCCTACATTTTTTGTGACATTTCTATTTCGTCACATAAATCATCGTAAATTTCCCGCAACTGAAAACTATAGGCGACATTTTCAAAAATCGTAGCCAAAAAGTATTATCCACAAAATTTTTTGTAGCTAAAACATTACAAAAATGTAGCTAAAAATTGAATGTTAGGTAGGAAAAATTTGGCGGCAAATGATTGCAAATGAAAATAAAATATAACTAGTAGTTTTTTGCTATGTTTTTATCTTCATAGTGATAAAGAAAACATACGCAAAAGGGGGGTGAATTGTGTGTGACTAAAAAATTTTCGCAAGTTACTTTCAGTTCAAAAGAAAATGAAAGGAGACTATCTATAATTAAAGTAGTAGGAGCCTATTGTGCGATAGGATCATGTTTAAATGAAAGGAGCCTGTTAAACAATAAAATTTTGTTAAACGATAAGGGCTTGCTAAAAGATAAGTCCAGTAAGAAACAATTTAAAACAGAAGGCACCTATTAAAACTGAAAGGAATCTCTTGTGAGTTGAAAACAGAAGGAGCCTTTTTCAAAGTTAGTGATCCTCTTGTTGAAATAAACACACACACACAATATAATGCGGAAATTTAAAAGTTAAGAGAAGAGGGAGAAAGACGCAGTAGATTTATATTGGTTCGACTTATAACCCAAGCCTACGTCCAGTCCCCAAGTATCCAACTTGAGTGTTTCACTAAAATCCCAAGTAGTAATTTGACGAGCCTCTTCAAGCTCACGAGTACATATTTTTTAAGGTTCTCAAACCTTCCAAACTAGTAGTATTTAGCTAGCTTCTACAAGCTCTCAAACAAAAATAAAGTTTGCTCGATATGAGCTACAATGATCTCTCTCAAAAAATATTTTCACTTTTTAACGCACAAGAGATTTTGTAATGATATCACTTTCAAGAATTGATGCTACCTATTTCAAAAGATTGAACGTCTTGTTTCTTCTTTATGCGTGCTCTATGTCACAACTGCATTGACTCTTCCTTAAATATGCATTTCCTTCAACTAGTCATTGCTTCACTTGCATCCTTAGTCAACTTCATGAATGGTAGGATCCTTTTGAATAAATAAGGTAAGCTCATAAAGAAGGTTCTTGCAAGAGGGAAGGCAATTATTCCATGATTTTATTTCATTTTAAGAATTATACCATTGTTTATATATAAGGAAATAAATCCTTTGAATTTTGAAATATTATAAGGTTATCATCAAAATCATTTAAAAGCATTACAATTCTAGGTTTTCTTCCTTTCCACAGCTCATAGGGGGTCTTTTTCAGAATGGGTCTTATGAAACATCTGATAAGTACATGACATGTCGTGCATATTGCTTCTGCCCAGTATCCATGAGGTAGCCCACTTTCACAAAGTATGGTCTTGGCCATATCAACCAAAGTTCTGTTCTTTCTCTCAACAACTACATTTTGTTGAGGCATCCTTGGACATGAGAAGTTGTGAGTTATACCATTGCTGTCACAGAACTCTTTAAACTTTCTATTATCAAATTCTCCTCCATGATCGCTTTGAATTGATGTAATGTTGTATCCTTTTTTGATCTGAAATTTTCTGAAAAACTTCTCAAAAACTTCAAAAGCATCACCCTTATTTAATAGAAAATAAACCAATGTAAATCTGGAATAATCATCTACTAAAACAAAACCGTAATGTTTACCACTAAAACTTTGAGTCCTAGTGGGACCAAATAGATCCATATGCACAAGTTCAAGTGGTTGGTTAGTAGACATAAAATTTTTAGGAGGAAAGCTGCTTCTGACTTATTTACTTTTTAAGCAAGCCTCACAAACCCGATTGCTTTCAAACTTCAAAGTCAATAGTCCTCTTACTAACTCATTTTGGGACTAATATATATTCTGATTTCTAGGACCAACAAACATAATATTATCAATATGAATATCGAAAATTTCACAATGAGATGCATAAAATATGACTTTGTAACCCTTGTCACATAGCTGACTCACACTTAACAGGTTATGTTTGAAACCATCAACAAAGAGAACGTTACCAATAGCGGTAGAGTCAGAATTACCAATTTTACCAACTCTGGTGACCTTTGCTCAACATTACCTCTGTCTTTCCTTTCAATGTAGTTGAAGTGTGATATTTCACCTATCATGTGTCTTAAACAACCACGATCAACTATTGATTGATTTTCTCTTGTCTCTGTTTTGAACATATCTATAAAAAATATTATCTCATTTTAGGTACCTAAATTTTTCTGGGTCCTTTCAAGTTAGTAGCTTGACCTTTCAGTCTCTAAATATACATTTGAGATAATTTCTCCATTTTATGAAAGTTACATGAATGAATAATGCAACCATATCTACCACAGTAGAAACATAAAACAACTGAATGAGAATTGATATAATTTCTACCATGTATCAGGTTCCTGCTATTTTGACTATAGCTACTGTTGGATTTGATAAACAAATTCTTGTCAGGCCTGATATTATTGTTTTCATTGTATCCTATTCTGGCCTTATCAAAAACGCATTTACGACTTCCAAGCAATGCATCAAGGTTGTTCCTTCCATCAATGAAATTTGCCAGATCTTTTTCTAGAGATAAGATCTTTTCAACAATTATCTCTTTCTCAAGTTCTAAGGTGGCGACTTTTTCTTCCAACTATCTTACCTTTTCAGCATCATTTTTTGGCAACTTATTTCTAACTTGGCTATTCTTTCTTCTAGTACTTCCTTTTCAAAGACCTTTTGCTTCTACTGAAATTCGAGAGACATATGTTTGGTCGCCAGATTCTCATTCATTGATTCAAGTGATTTAATCTTACTCTTCAAAGATGCATCATTGCTCTTGATTTCTCAACTTCTCTGAAATATTTCACTGTCAACCTTTTGTATTGATCATACAATTCATGATATGCATTTTTCAATTCATTAATTTCAATATCAGAGTAAAAATAGTATACTTCATCATCTGCTAATTCAGCCATGAAGCAAACATTTCTAACTTCCTCAGGTTCATCTTCTTCAAAGCTTTCAAAATCCTCGTCAGACTAGGCTGCAATTATAGCTTGCTTTCTAGGTTTTGTATTTTTTATTTTATCCTTTTAAAGGAGAGGACAATCAGGTCTAGTGTGCCTAGGCTTCTTGCAGTGGTAGCATATGATTTGTGTATTGTTATTGCTGTTGTTGCATTTTGATAGGGGCCTGTTATTTCCAACCTTCTTGTTTCCTTCTCTTTTCTTTATTAACTTCTTTTATAGAAGTATGCGTATTTTCTGACTATGAAGTTGAATTCATCATCTCCATCTATCTGCAACTCACTGTCGCTTTCATCTCCGTTTGATTCATCAGTTGCTTTTAGTGTCATTCCTTTTTTGTAGGAGGACCCTTCATCTCGCCTAAGCTCGATCTCATGAATCATCAGATTTCCTCATAGCCAATCGAGTGAGATAATGTCTACGTCCTTTGTTGTTTCTAGAGCTGTCACCTTAGGTCTCCATTCATTTGGTAGTGACCTTAGAATCTTTATTACGAGCTCATCATTGGGATATATTTTTCCCAGATTCTTCAAGGTGGTGATGATGTTGTTGAAGCATCTGAAGAATTCATCTATGGTCTCTCCCTGTTTCATGCCAATAGTTTCATATTGTTGTACCAAAAGACTTATTCTATGTTTCTTTACCTAATTCATCCCTTCAAAGGTAAGTTGAAGTTTTTCCCACATTTCTTTTACTGTAGAGTAGTAGGATATTTTTTCATATTCTTTTGGAGATACGCACATATCAGGTGATGTTTTGTCTTAGCATTTAGTTGTGCATTTCTCCTGTCAGTCTCAATCCATGCTTCTACGTTATTAGAGGTGGGAGTTATAGCTCCAACTTTGATGGCTTGCTATACTTCGATATCTACAGATTGGAGTTAAATTGTTATTCTCTTTTTCCAGTAAGAGTAGTTGTTTCCATTGAAGTAAGGAGGCTTTAAGATAGATTGTCCTTTAAAACTTCTCAAGGTGTTTGCCATGATCTATCATGTGCTGTAAAACATAAAAATGTGAAACATCGCTCTGATACCAAATGATAAAGTAAACACATGCAAGAGGAGGGGAATTATGTGTGACTTCAAAAATTTTCGTAAGTTACTTTCAGTTCAAAAGAAAATGGAAGGAGCCTATCTATAATTAAAACAATAGTAGCTTGTTATACGATAAGATCCTGTTTAAACGAAAGGAGTCTGTTAAACAATAAAATCTTATTAAACGATAAGAGCCTGCTAAAAGATAAGTCCAATAAGAAACAATTTAAAACAGAAGGAACCTATTGAAACCAAAAGGAATCTCTTGGGAGTTGAAAACAGAAGGAGCCTGTTTTAAAGTTAATGATCCTCTTGCTGAAATAAATACACACACAATATAATGTGGAAATTTAAAAGTTTAGAGAAGAGGGAGAAAGACGCAGTTTATATTGGTTCGGCTTACAACCCAAGCCTACGTCTAGTCCCCAAGTATCCAACTTGAGTGTTTCACTAAAATCCCAAATAATAATTTGGCGAGCCTCTTCAAGCTCACGAGTACATATGTTTAAGGTTCTCCAACCTTCCAAACTAGTAGTATTTAGCTAGCCTCTACAAGCTCTCAAACAAAAATAAAGTTTGATAGATAAAAGCTACAATGATCTCTCTCAAAAATATTTTGACTTTCTAATGCACAAGAGATTTGTAATAATATCACTTTCAAGAATTGATGCTATGTATTTCAAAAGATTGAACGTCTCGTTCCTTCTGTATACGTGTTCTATGTCACAACTGCATTAGCTCTTCCTTAAATGTACATTTCCTTCAACTAGTCGTTGCTTCACTTGCATCCTTAGTCAACTTCATGAATGGTAGGATCCTTTCGAATAAATAAGGTAAGCTCATAAAGAAGGTTCTTGCAAGAATGAAAGCAATTATTCCATGATTTTATTTCCTTTTAAGAATTATACCATTGTTTATATATAAGGAAATAAATCCAATTTGAATTTTGAAATATTATAAGGTTATCATCAAAATCGTTAAAAATGAACCTTGAGCTAACACATAGCTATATAGCATTTGTTACTTTTTTATAACATAGCCAAATGCTATTAGCAATGCTTTATATAACGTAATCAAATGTTATTTGTTACGATTTTCATAACATAGTCAAATGTTATTTGCTATGTTTCATATATCACGGCCAAATATTATTTACTACGTTTTATAATAATGTTGCAATGTGTTAATTATTATTTTTAATCTATAATATTGACCAATATGTTTTGTATATAACGTAATGATATGTTTTTTATTGTGAATTATTTGCTTGTTATTATTAAATTAAATCGTAGAAAAATAATATTAATTTCAAAATTAATTTGATTAAGAATTGGTTATGTCCTCCAAAGTCATTGGTTTTAATTAAATTAGACATAGTCTTTGAAAGAAAAGAAATTCATCATTCTACAATTAACATTTTGAATTGTTAATTATCCATCAAAGCAACAAAAAATCATAGATATACTAACCAAAAATTTAGCAACAAATATATGCATCATAAGCTACTTTTTGACATCTTTACAAAAAATTTCACCATAATTTTTGTTAAAAAAAACAATGCTTTGGTTGTATTGAAATCTTTAAAAGTCAAAAAAGCTATACAATAACTAAAAAGTAAAAGGCTTATTTCAAATTACCATATAAACACGAAAATGCCATCACTAGATACCTTTGATAATTCTGGCAAGGTCTTAGTAAGATATCTTAGGGATAAGTAACCTAAAGCATCTAACACTATAACCATAGAGAATGATTTTTCATAATACGATAGAGGATAATTAATATCAGCAATACAAACAAAACCTCTGTGAATAAGACTCTTGAGTGTTATTCACATCATCCAAGTCATAAAGTTCCATACCCTATGCTTCAGTATCCTCTTATTTCAATAAATTTGACAATACTAAACAAGTATCAGGTCTAATATGTAGCACTTTGCATATGCTGTCACCATAAGCCTTCTTCATAATAGGTAAACCTCTTTACACTTCTAATGTGCATGAAACAACTCCTATGTATACATATCTGAAATCTTGAGATTGTTGTTTCATTCAATAGATGACTACCTTAGCAGCAACATCTATAGATAGTGCAATAATAAGATTAAATATAGGTTTTGCACGGAAAACAAATGATGTTTTCCATCCATTACTTTAAGATGAATAGGCAAGAAGGAAGTAGATTTCTACAAAATCAGGAATACTAAATATTGTTAAGATATTTTATTTTTGGGATTATTTGGTATATCTTTTGTAATAAAGAAGTTAACTTAGTATAGGATTCCACTATCTTGGTAACTTAGTATAGGATTCCACTATCTTGGAATATGTAATATTTTTGGAAGTTAAGATGTTATGAAAGGAAGGAATCCTAAAGAAGGCAGAATTTGTTGGAGATAAACATGCAGCATAGAATCCTAAAGTAGGTAGTATATGTTGGAGAAAAGTTGGGAGGACATCTATCGATTTTTGGTAGCTAAGTTTTGTGTACTTGGGTGAAAAATAAGCAATCCATCTATTAATATATGTAGCTACTTTTTTTTATGCTTCGGTGATCAATATATGTTTTATCAATGATTTGTGTGGCTGCTATGCGTGGGTTTCTTCGGTGTTCAATTAAGAAGGTTCATAGCAGATTTTTTTTGGATAACTTTCCAAGATTATGGTTTAATGTGGCTACACACATAGGGGAGTGTTCTATGACTCAAGTGTTTTTTTTTGTTTCTTGTAATTCTTGGTTTAATAACTTGAGATATTATTTTCTTTGTTTCATTCATTGTTTCAAAATCCTCTGTTAAGGTTAGCATGAGATGGTCATGCTATTGGGTATGAGATAACTTTTAAGTGTGTGAGTATGAGTGGATAGCATCAAGGAGTGAGTGGTGTCGGCTCCGTAATAACCTTATGTAAGACCACTATACTTCAGTCCAAGTTGATTAATCTGGGTAAAGGCTCCGCAGAAATAGGTTGGGTGTGCCGAACTGCATTACAAAACTTTTTGTGTTGATTTATTTCTTGGGTACTTGATTTTTCTACTTGTGATCAAATTCTGAAAATCGTAGTTGCTAACCTAGTGTAAATATCAATTTGAAGCAACTACGACAAAACAAAAATTTTGCAAAACTTTGACCTTTGGGTTTTTCAATTAGTATCAGAGCCTGGTTCACTTCATCAAAACTTTGTGCATCAAACTGGTGTAGATTAATGTTCTGCACTCATAGTTACTAGCGAAGGAATGTTGATTACTAGGCCACCTTTACTAAATGGTTCTAACTATCTTGCTTGGAAATCGAGAATGAATGTGTTTATTCAAGCACAAGGGACTAAAGCCTGGACTTCTGTGTTAAATGACTAGACTCATCATATGACAACTGATGAAAAGAATGAATACCTAAAGATCCATCTAAATGGATAAAGGCTTAGGAAGAGGGAGCACTTGGTAACTCTGAAGCAACGTATGCAATTTTCAATGCTGTAGATGAAAGACCTTTCAGTATGATGTCAACTTGTGAATTAGCAAAAGTAGCTTATGATACATTACAAACTATACATGAGGTATCAAAATCGATGATAGCTGCAAAACTTCAAATGTTAGCTACTAGATTTGAAGAGCTTAAGATGGAGGAAAGTGAAACTATTGAAGATTTTCATGAGCGGCTGCATGATATCGTCAATCAAGCATATCAACTTGGGAAGAAGTACTTAAATCTAAAACTTGTCAAGAAAACCCTTAGATCGTTACCTCCTAGATTCATACCGAAGATTACAACTATTATAGAAGCTCATGATATTAATGATTTATACTTGGATAAGGTGATTGGAATTCTCACAAACTTTAAAAAGAACCTGTTGAGAGACAAGCGTGAGAAGAACAAAGGATTGGTGCTGCAAGCTGAAGTCGCTAAATCTGTGAATGATTTAGGAGATGACTCTGACGAAAATGAAGATTTGATGTTGCTAACAAGAAATTTCAACAAGTGGCTGAAGAAGGTAAAGAAAGATAAACCTGAGTTCAGACAGAATGGTGGGAGTTCATAAAACTATAACTTCAAACAGTAAGCAAAAACTCAAAAATGTGAAAAGAAGGCAAAGAAGATACAATGTCATGAGTATCAAGGTTTTGGGCATGTGCAAGCGGAATGTGCTAACACTCTTAAAAGGAGAAAAGGAAAGTCTTACACCCGCACTTAAAGTGAAAATGAATCTGAAAGTGAGTACGGTAGTGAAGAGAAATTTATGAGTCATCATGATGCGTTGGTTGCTTTATATAAAGAAAGTCCAGTTGCTTGCTTAGTAGCAACTAGTGAAGAAATCGCCGATGAAAATACAAGTGTTTCAGTATTAAACTCTAATTCATATAGTAGCAGTGATGACAGTGACTTATAATTTAAAAAGGAAGATATCTGTAAGGCTTATGAATTGATGTATAACAAATAGCGAAGACGTGTAAACAAAATGAGAAGTTAAAAAGTTAGAATTCTACAATGAAAGACATTATTCAAGATTTGGAGATGAAGTTATTGTTAATAAAAGATGAACTTGATGAAACCAAGTGAAAGTTGATTAATACAGAGAAAGGAATAAAAATTTTGAATGGCAGTATCAAGAAGCTAGACGAATTTCTGGAAATTCACAAAAACAAAGGAGATTTTCAAGGTGTTGGATATAAAGGGGAATGCCCTCAGGTGAATAATGAGCAAAATGGTGAAGTTAGATTTGTCAAAGAAGTAAGATTAATTAAACAAAGAGAAATTTCAAAAAGAAGCAGAAAGTTTGTGCCTATATGTCATTTTTATGGTGTAAAAGGTCACATAAGGCCAAATTGTTACAAACTACTACAAATGCTATTCAGTAATGCTCAAAATAGAAAATCCAGACATTTTTGGAAGAACTTTTAGTAGCAGAGGTTACCAAAGTAGATTTGGGCTAGAAAGAATCAACTACAAACACTTGTGGCTTTTAAATCCATGCACGTCACTTCTCACAATGTATGGTACTTTGATAGGGTGTTCAAGGTATATGATAGGTGAAAGAAGCTATTTGATGAATTATCAAGGCTCTATGGATGGTCATGTTACATTTGGCGATGGGAAGAAAGCAAAAATGATTGGTAGAGGAACTCTTTGCATAGATGGATTGCCTCATTTCAAAAATATGCTTCATGTGGATGGTTTAAAAGCTAACTTGGTGAGTATTAGTCAGGTTTGTGATGATGGGCTATTAGTTAAGTTCACCAGTGATGCATGCAAAGTGTTAAACCAACAAAGAGATTGTATAGTAAGTGGAAGAAGATCGATGGATAATTGCTACATGTTGGAAGATTATGGAGTTGCTCAAGATGTTTTAATTGTCATACGCGATAATAAGAGGGCCATAGATATCTCCAAAAACCCAGTCCAACATTCAAGAACCAAACATATTGATTTGAAGTATCCTTTTATTCGAGAGTCAGTGGAGACTAAAGTTGCAGTTCTTTCCCATGTAACAACCGAGAAGCAACTGATCGATATTTTTACAAAACCGCTTAACTCCATCACGTATGAATCTCTTTGTGGGGCTCTAGGATTATATGCTTTACAATTTTGAAGGTTCACAACAAATTTTTGTTGGACGACTTCCTAAGATTATGGTTTAATATGGCTGCACCATAGGGGAGTGTTTTATGACTCAAGTGTTCTTTTGTTACTTGTAATTCTTGATTTAATCACTTGAGTTATTATTTTCTTTGTTTCATTCATTGTTTCAAGATCCTCTATTGAGGTTAGCATAAGGTGGTCGTGTTATTAGGTATGAAATAACTGTCAAGGGTGTGAGTACGAGTGGATAACATCAAGAAAATCATAAACTTGAACATTGTAGTACAGCTCTTAAACATTTGAATCAAGTTCCAAAGTCAAATTTCAGAAAACATAATATAAGGAGTACATAAGCATCAAAAGCCTCCATAAAGTGCTCCTGGACTCTAAATCGGAGACACCAACTTCATCGAGTTCACGTTACGATTGTTCTTTGAAAGACAAGTGATCTTGAGTTAAATTTTTCAAAGGAATTTTGCTTACCATTTTCAAGAACCATCCAACAATAACAGTCACTCATATCTCTGAAAACCAGGGAACCAATGAATATATTAAAACTTCAACTATAGGAGCAGGGGAAAGCGACAATAAATTGCAACCAGAAGTCTTTGCTTAATTACGTTCACATAAAGTTTGGTGTTTGTTTGTTGATATTTTTCAGGCTATAATGAGTAGGAAAATGAACAATTTGATAAGGGGATACCATTACCCAAGTTTTGAAGGGACAATTATGTTGCGGAAAATATTCAAACAGTAAATAAAGGAAGCCACAATCGACATGGAACATCTGTGACAGAGCAGCAATTATATAGGGTGGTGTATTTAAATTATATTGCATAAATACAAAACAATAACATATTTAAGCTTATATGCTCGAACAACAAAATCTCAAAACAAAACAGCACAAATGACAAATATCAACTATGCAACAATGCATAAAAGTTTGAGTGTCCTCTTTATAAAGGGCATTTCTTGAAAACAAAATTTCGAAAATATAAAGTTTTATTAATAACTCATAAACCAAGAATCACATATTAAATAAATAAATTGTTTGACTAACACAATATTGAACTGTTGCTCATAAATAATTAACGTATAAAAATCTATTCATTTTCTTTTTTTCAGTACCTTTATTATTGAGCTAATCAAATTAAATTGTTATTATGGTTTTTTTAATTTTAATTAGAAATAATTTATAATTATTAATCTTAATCTAATAAAAATAATTAATACAATTTTAAATTTAACTTATAATTTAACACTATTTATAACTCAAATTTAGCTATGGGTACTAAAAATAGAATTAATGCTTATTTCAATTTAGATTATTCCTAATCTAAGATTAAATAAATCAAATCAAATTTTAGGATATATTATTCCAAGAATCAAAATTTCTTATTCTATTTCTAGAATAATATATCCCATGAACCAAGTAACCCTTATTCTAATTTTAATGATTAAAGAACTTAATCGATTCGGCCAGTTTAACTGTAAAAATCTTAAATCGTCTAGCTTTTCGATTTGGTTTTAAAATTTTCGATTCGATTTACTTTAATAATTTTTGTTGTTAAAAACCGATCAGTTTATTAACTAATCAGCCAATTTTTGTAAATTAATAATTTCTTATAAACTAAAATAAATCAATTAATTTTCATTTAAGAATCTCTTTTTCTAATTAAAGTTCAAATTCTTCAATGGATAAGGACAATCTCTTTCAATCATATTTCAAATTTTGTAATTTTATTTAATCTTTAGGCGATTTTAAAGCCATCTAATACTAGTTGACCCTTTTAAAACTTAAACCTCTTGTCTCATCGATTTAACTTCCGATTTGGTTTCTAAAACATTGCTAATTTTAGTTCACTTTAACTTATTTATCAAATATCACTTATTTTTAGTTTATATTAAGTTATCCTAGTGAAAAGATCCTCCCCCAAAGTTGTCTCTGATCACCTGAAGATCTGTCTGATTGTCAGAGCCCAGAGGCCTCAAGTTTCTCTCTTTTTCCTTCTCCACCCGCTCGCCCACTCTGATCCAGTCTCAGTTTCGTCGTGGACGAATCATTTGCAAGGCTCAGGAATATCACTATTGAAGGTTTGAACTTCTCTTTCCTTTCTGTTTTCTTAGGTGATCAAGAAACCTCCAAGATTGTTTTCTTTGCACTTAGATCTTCACCCAAGGTATGCGTTCGCTCTCTAATTCTCTCTTCCTATTCTCAATTCCTTAATTTTTGACTTTTCTCTTGCATCAATTTGGCTTTGTTGCTGTTTTAATGATTGGTTCAAGAACTTGACAACCCTTTTTGATGTTTAGCTCTTTCTCCTGAAGTTTATAGTTTTTTGACCGAGTTTCAGCTTGTATCAAGGGATTTGTCTGAACCTTTTATTTTTGAACCTTTTTCGTCTATTTTTGTTTCAAACACCACTCCCTCCCATGTTCCCTGTTTATGTTATTTGTTGGGTTTTTAGTGGATGAAAGTGAGTGCTTTCTCGTCTCTCTTTGTGTGTTTTGAGTGAGTGCATTAGTTTTCTCCATTTGAATTTGAGAAGAGGAAAGTGGTTTTCACTTCAACAAATCCCATTTCTCTACTCTGCCTCTATGGCTCTGGTAAGCTTAAGTGGCTTAGATTTGTTCAATTTTATGAATGGTTACTTGGTTTATTTTCATTGCACTTAGTTGTGTTTTACTTGTTACAATGAACTATTGCTGTAAAAGGGATTGATGATTTGGCTAGTTTTTTTATAAAAAAAACTCTTCACATTCATATCTTCTTAATAATTTTTCTTTTTGCTCAATTTTTAATTTTTTCTCCCTAGTTTGTTGTGGGATTCCTTTGATACAGATTTTTGGGTAAAGATTGTTTTTTTTTTATTTGATCATTCCTGGCTTTTAAGAATCTGAATAGTACTTGTTATAAGTAATACTGGGATACTCACTATCGACGGTGGAAGTTTGGTCACAGCTTCCTATGTTGAGTTTTTCAAAAACTAGTCGTGTTAGAGTAGAGTCGTCTAGATTAAATGCTTGGGTACTTGTGTCTTGTCGTTGCTACGGATGGACTATTGCTCGAGTTGAGGCACATCTTGAAAGTAAAGACACGTGTTTGGTTTAGTTTTTAATAAAAAGATGTAATGGTTTGTCGTTTCATCTAAGTAACTTGAATAAAACCACATCATTCGCTTAAAGTATCAAACTAGCCTTTAATTATTATCACACAATAATTGCTAGTTGTCCCTTTAAGGGATAAAATTGGAATGACAAGGGCAGATTAGCATGGCCCCTGCTCAAGGATGAGACGCACAACTCGAGGAATGGTGAGCATAACTTTGCAGCATATCAGGTATAAGCAAAACTTTGCAGCATATCAGGTATAAGCAAAACTTTGCAGCATATCAGGTATATTTGTCTTGCTATTTTCTTAATAACTTTGTCTTCTAAACTTGCATCACCTAATAAAGTTTTGTAGCGTTTTTTTAAATTATTATTATTCTATTTTAATTATTTATTATTATTTTATTCTAAGTTTTTTAATGTAACTTTGTTATTTTATTACATCTTTTATGTTTGTTTGACTTTTTTTTGTAATATCATCATATTACATTTGCATGTGGGTCTATCGGAAACAGTCTCTCTACTAGATAGGGGTAAGGCTATGTACTATCAGACCTCTCCAGACTCTGCATTTGTGCATGAGTTTGCCTCTTTTGTTTTCAACCATTGCCAACATTCATTGTTCATAAGTGCCCAAAAAATAGTGACGACAATATAGCAATCCAGCTAGTCGAAGCAATCCCTTCAGTGACGCACATACCGTCAATCATCACTGCACGCCAACAACGTGCATGCCGTTGTCAAAAAATTGTCTTTAATTTGATTTTTTTCCCTTTTTAAATTTCCAACATGCATAATCTCCTTCAAGTCCACATGAATTTTGTTCTTCCATACGTAAAATTCCAAAAACAAGTTACAAAATGCCATCCAATGATTACATGTTTAACCTGATATTGAATGTTTTTGTCGGTTAGATAACTCCCTTTTTTAAAAAAAATTATTTAAAAAATCTTCTCTAATACTTAAAATTCATAAATCATATATATCATTTTAATTTATGTATTTATTATGAGAACTAAACCTTGAAAGTATTTAAGTTTAATTTAAACCTTATGGTCGAGAAGCATAACTAGTGGGAAGCAGGCAAAGGTGAAATGGGGTTAGGGCATATTCGCCTTCTTCACAGGGCTCCTGATTTTGGATACATTTATTAGGCATTGGTGGTAGAAAACTCGAACTGCCA
>JAOQMM010125707.1:0-17427 GCA_027563515.1 Erythroxylum platyclados
TATTTTAAGCTACTTTATGTCATTAATTGCCAAGTGTAATATATCAAATGCATGAACATTTAAACACATATCATCTTATCATCAAATTGACCATGAAACACTCTAATTAGGGTCAATAATTATTGATTGGATACTTTAAAAAAATTTCGAATGCGTTTAAAATCATTAATACCCATTATTTTCCAAGAAGTGCATTTTAGTCCTAAGCTTTTAGAACTTCCAAAATCCATTTGATCGAACTTATTTTCGGTCCGTTTCAGTATCATTAAACTTTAATACTTATTCTAAATATTTTTCAATATTTCAGGGTTGGGTCTCTTAAAAATCACTATTGATCCAGATTCACAATTTATTCAAAAAAATTATTCACTTATATTCAAAAAAGGGAAAGGTTTAGGGTTTTACATTTTTAATTTAAGCCACAGAAATAAGTAATCTTCTTTTATACCTAGAAGTTTTTCTTTTATGACAAAGAACTAAAGAAACTTCTCCTAAACCAAAGTTTTTATAGCTACATATCTTTTTATACCAAGGAGATTAGGATATATCTTTTGGACCTTAGATTTCAGGCTAAGACTTTTTCTTTGGCCAAAGATGCCATTTGCACCTCATCATTTTATAAAATGTAAATAAGCCCTTATGGTTATTTCTGATATCACTTTACACCTTAACATTGATAAAATGATACTTATTTCACCCTAAATTGCATATGAAGGTGTTACAAGAGATAATGACAGGGGTAACATGATGTTAAAGAGTAACATGATGCTATATGTAATAATAGGGACTTACTTAAACCTTTTAGGAAAATTCTTGGGGCACAATTAAGCTCTTTAGTCCTTTTCATTTAAAACTAGAGAACTAAAGAAATTAGACTTGAGAAAATTTAACTTATAGTTTTTTTTAATTAGGAAGCTAAGGAGGCTTTTTTGAGACTTGAGCTTTTACTCATGAACCTGATGTTCTTAAGCCTACAATTTGTCCTAAGCTTAAAGTTTGTAAATGAATAAAGGATCTAAAGAAAATTCTGAAAGACTTCAGGTTTTTAGGCCTAGAAGTTTTTCTTTTGAATTAAGGATCTAAGTAGATTTCTTCTAGACTTAAGGTTCTTGAGCTTATAGGTTTTTTTAAGAGCTTGGAAGCTAAACATTCTATTAAACCTTAGAATTTTTATTTTTTTTTGCAAGAGAGCTAAAGATATTTCTTTTGGACCTAGTACTTTTGACCTTTTCTAAAAAATAAAATAATTCATTGATAAGCCTAGAAAGACAACAAAATGTAGTTATACAAGGCTAAAGCAAATATAAGAAGTAAATAAGTAATAATATAAACTATCATCAATACAACAACTAGTAATGTAAATAACTAGTTTACTTCGGTTTCCATCTTCTTTTAACATAATAACTTAAATCTTCAATGGCTTGGTGTGCAACAAGAATTTCTTTAATCCATTGACATATTCTATGTGCAATTGTATGCTTCTCAGAATAAGTATTCTTAAATATTGTTCGGTTTCTTTCATGCCATATAGATTAAACCAAGTAGATCAAACAAAGGTTTAAGCATTTCTTGTCTTTCCCTATTCTTTTGTATTGATTTTCAACCCATACTATAATACTTTCCCAATCAGCTACTAGACAAACCAGGTTCATGTTATGCTACATTTTGGCCTAAGTTGTTACTATGAAGTAGCATTTGAAAAACATATGACTTATAGATTTAGGCATCGTATTTTATAAGACATAGATCTAATCACTTATACCTTTAAGTATATCCTTGGTCTTTAATCTCCCTCTAGCTACCAGCCATGTGACAAAAGAATGCTTTAGGCATCAAAAAGCCTTTCCATACTATGTTGTAATAAGGAATGGTTAAAACTTAGGGTCGAATAGCTTTTATGCAAGAAAAATTAGAGAACTCACCATTCCTACTAATACAACAGATGGCTTTTTCCTTGATGGTGGAATTAGGCAAGTAGTTGGGATAGTAATTCAACAATTTATCAGTTCCTCTTCCTGTATTAGCCAAGCATTTTGAGTTATAACAATGGAAACTTTAGTTTGAATAGGCATTTTAGAAACAATTATTAACAGATCTTCTCTCTTGATTAGAGGACTTTGAGAAGCCCAATTATCAAACCAGAACTAAGTATCTTTTTCATTTCCGATTTTCAATTTGATAAAAGAATATATAATAATTAGTTTGTGCCATAACATTTGTATAAAAGGCCAACAGTGTTTAAGTTTCTCCCCATTTGCCAGAAACTAGTATCCCTCAAGTAGTATTCATTTGTCCATTTTCTTTAAAGTGATCATTGAAAAGCCTCCAAATTCTCTTGGCTATTAAATTTGTTCGAATCATTTGGATTGAGACAAGACCGAGTCCTTCCTCTTGTTTTTATCAGCAGAGTTGTTCCCATTTGATTTTGGCACTTTTGGAATCTTTAACTTTCCAAGACCAATGAAAATTGCTCATGCATTTTTCCATATCTTTATTGATATTTTTAGGAATAAATATATGATAACTCCAATGATTATGATAATTATTCAGCACAGAGATGATAATTGAACCCTTCCTACTTAAGACAGGGCTCTATTTGTCGAGGAAGTTTTATATCTAATAAACTCTCAATACTCACAAGTATATAAATAGCATCTTGTAGTATGGAAAGGTATTGATCCCATGAGAAACTAGATAAAACGAAATGAACCTAACTTTGTCTAAGTTATTAGAATATGATTTGAGTGAAAATAATAGCATAAATTTAAAAAATTAAATAAACCAAGCAAATAAGCAAATAAAAAGTGAGCTGCCAAAGTAATTTAGGTATTTATCAAGGATGAATGCTTAGGATTTATTCATTCATTATTTTGTTTCCTTAACTATGATTGATCCAATTATGTGTCAATCCTAAATTTCCTAAGGTATTGATTACTCTCTCTTAAGACCTAGTCAATTATAATTGAATCCAAAATTCCTAATTTTACAACCTTTCAATTCACAGAACTTCCTAATGTTTTCATTTAGATTTGAAGTTATCTATTAGATAATCAAGTTCTCACACAAGATCTCTCTTTAAATGATTGTTAATTTGATAATTATGTGACTTATTAAACAATTTGAAAGTTGTGTGACTTATTAAATCACCAATTCTTCTTGCAAAACATATTATGATGACTTTTGACTCACTATCTCGATTTGTTGTCAAAGTATGAGCATGCATAATTATCACAACACCAGAATATGTATTAAATCAATAAAGATAAAAGTAACAAAATAAATTCAGAATAAACCCTAATTTGAAATTAGAAACTCATGAATGTACTAAACAGTTGGGAATTTAGTTTTCACACCGAGTTTGATGAAAATAATAAGAGGAAAAGAAGAAAAACTTAATTTGGAGCTTGATCTAGAAAATTGGAATTCCTAGATGTTCTCTTGATCTTCCACATTTGATCCACTTCCGTATAATGGCTACTATGTTTTTTTTGTGCGTTTTTCATGTTCTTAAATGGTAGTTTAGAGTCCTAAGGTTGTTTCTACATTTTCCCCACTTCATTCTTTTTAAAAATACCCCCAAACCCTAAAAAATATGAAAAAGATAATGCCTGGAAAGTGCTGTCACGATCCTGCTTTTGGAAATTCCTTTCTGTCACAATCGTGACATGGAATTCACGATTGTGACCTGCTTCATTCAACCTCCATCTTCTTCATTCTTCAATTTCCTGGTTTCCATCACTAACAAACACATCAACACCTCTTGAAACATAAAATTAAGATCCAATTCTTGCTTTAAACCAAACTAACACTTAGAATACATATAAACATTAACAATAGCATAATTCTAAGCCTATACATATGAAATCATCTAATATATACTTAAAAAGACACTTAAACATCTAAGCAAACATAGTATAATTTACACTTATTAACATCTCCACACTTAAACCTTTCCTTGTCCTCAAGAAAAATAAAAAACACAAACAAACAAAACATAAAAACATGTAAACACACATTCATGCAATAATACAATAATGTTACAATGACATCAAATCTTAAGTAATTAACTTAACCTCAAACACAAATCATTCAACATGTTCCAACACACTAACTTATTCCTTTCAGGTTTAAGTACTTTAAATTAATATACATATTAATCAAAACATTAACACCCTATTCTTACACCTATGGCACTTGTAAGCATGCACTTACTATTATTAATCAATTAAGAAGGAAAATTATCACGAAGTAACCTTTCATGAAAATTCTTGTTATTTGCAAAAGATTAGTAGGTTTATTTATTGTAACACTATATTTTTTTTAGATTTTCTTAAACGATAACCTAATCTTTTGATGTGAAAGCAAATGCCTTGTCATGATTGTCCCCCGATTACTCAACTAGATCATGTTTTTTATTTAGCTTTGTTGGGGCGCCATTCTAGCCTTTTAACATGAAGACAAATATTTTTTTGTAAATGCTCCCGGTTACTCAGCTATATCATAGCTCTCAACTAGCTAACAACTTTATTCTTAACCCAATTTTCTTAAAAAAAAGGGTCGGTAGAATATTTATTTATTTAACCCATTTTTTCTTGTTTTGTTTTGTTTTTTAACCTACCTCATTTCTTTTTAATCATTCACTCTCATGAAAGTGTACTAATAATTCTAACCAATTCAATTGACTATAATTATAAATATATACAAACAAAATTCATAAAGTGAAAAAATAAGTGTCATATATTCCAATTAACATACATTTCATCCCAAATATACTTAAAATACAAAGTTCCCAAGTTCTATGCCTTTACAAGTTAAATGACCATGTTCAAAGATAAACTAATTCCATCAATTCTTGTCATTGACACAGTCACGCAATGCATACATATGCAACAAAATGGCTATAATATGTCAACCAAATAAAAACTAACTTAAATTAAATGCCAATTTATACACAAATGACATGCAAAGCATATACATCCCCACACTTGAACAATACATATTCCTCAATGTGAGAAAATAATAATACAAATAAAGATGAATAAAGAACAATAAATACAAAGTTAGAGCAACAATACTTATAACAATTGAGGTGGTGTTGGTGCGTGTGATGGAATTTGGAGACACTTTACATCATAAAATTCCAGCAATCCAATTCCCCACAAAATAAACATAAAAAATAAAAATAACAAAATACCAATAAAATAAAATGAACTTAAAAGTTAAAAATAATAAAAATAACAAATAATAATAAAAAATCCTAAGTCTTGGGTTGCCTTCCAAGTAATGCTTAGTTAACGTCATTAGCTCGACGTCCACTTCGCTCAACCAGGGTCTATTATGAGTGACTTGCATCTACCTATGTCACCCAATTTTAGTTTAGTAGCCTATTAATAAGCTACAAATTGCAAGATAATCAAAAGGACATAATTGATCAAATTAAACAATCCAAGAAAATTCACTAATGTTCTTTTCCATAATAAACTATCAATAAAATAAGGAATGATGAAACTCCCTGAATCGTCAATAGACTTCAACAGTTTGTATTGTGGGAGGGTAAACTCCTCTTCTTCTTCCTCATTTCACATTGGACCTGTCTTCTTCTACTACTTAAGAACACAGACTTCCATATATTCTTCATGCTCTATTTCCACTATCCTCTATTCTCTGTTCTCTTCTTCTTCCTTTAAAGATTTGACTACATAAATTCTCATGAATGAGCTACCCTCCTTTAGATTCTTTAATACCTTATTCATATTGAATTTCATTGTTTCATCATCAATATGATGGATGAGAAGATCTTGGATTGACCATAGCTTCTTCCAAATTTATTCTTTGCTCTATAGCTAAAGATGTTCTATTTTCCCTTTGCAACCTTCACAGTTTCCTTTTCGAGGAGGAGATCTAATAATTGTCATACACAAATACTATCAAACATTAAAAAATTAAGAAACAAATATAGAACTAGTTATTAACAAATATATATAAAAACACTAATTAATATCGAACACAAAAACTAAATCACTTCACTCTCAGACAATGGAGCCAAAGTTCTAATCGATTCGTTGAACACATCAGAAAATAAAACCTAACTCTACACAACTAAATTTGTATTAATGGTGAGAAAGGATCATATCCATAAAAAGTGTCTTTAGCTTTTATAATGAATAAATCAATATCTAGGATTGGGGGATGGGGGATGGGGGGTTTGTTTAAATTCAATCAAAAAATAAAGTAAAACTAAACTATGGAAGAAAAATCAAATCAAACAATACAAATTTGATTAAAAAAACAATCTATGATTAAAAAATGAACCTTTTTGAACAATTCAAATGTGAAAACCTTGAACTTGCCAACTTTCTAATTTGGTTTTTAACTTTCTGATTCAATTTACTTCAATAACCGTTACTGTTAAAAATTGATCAGTTTATTAATTAATCAGTCAATTTTCATAAACTAACTAATTTTACTCAACAGTCTCCTTTTTTAATTAAACTTTAAATTAAGGACAATCTCCTTCAATCTTATTTCAAATTCTTCAATTTTATTCAATATTTGATAGATTTTATGATTGTCTAATACCAGTTAAACCTTTTAAACTATAAACCTTTTATCTTACTAGTTTAACTTTTGATTGTTTTCAAGACATTACTCGTACCTCTCCTGGAAACTATTAATCGTAGATTAACAACAAGCTCTATTAATCCCAATTTTCCCTTAGGTTGTATCTAATTAAAAAAGCTCTTTAATTAGGCCTAGCTATTAAACAACCTAGAATAAGCTCTCTAGATTTAGTGTGACAATCACGTTACATAATAGGAAAATAGGTTAATCTAAGCAATAACCACATAAATTGGGGTCATTTAACATATGCTATGTTATCCCTAATAATGCATGACCATTAGTTTATCATATGTAAATCAGAGTTTCAATGATTACATATTGCAATCTAGATTCTAGCAATGAGTCCAATTATGAAAAAGCCAGTAGTCCTATTTAAATCATTTATACATAAATCTAAAATATTAAACATAGAGTAACATAGTCAATTCCAAAAGAGAGTTAAGAATAATATCATTAGGTTAATCAATGCCCAAACATGTTCATCAGCCTCGATATCTCCTTTGAACTAGAAAGATGAAGTTTAGCTCCTTATAGCTTTTTAAAGGGAAAGGAATTTGCCTCCTTTTGAGTCTTTAATATCTTTATACCCTTTTGGACCTTTTAAAAATTTAGGGTTATGTTGTTATACATGGTCAACTACATAGGCATGTAAGTGACCATGTATGTTATTTTGACAGAAATCGTAGAGTTACACGGTCCTAGAGAGATGTACAGCAGTGTAAATCTTCACACAGGTGTATAGGTCTAAGAGTTACTTAAAATAAATTCTTCTAGTTCATACATGTTTCTTGTGAGTTATATATCCCCACTCATGATTGTATAAGTAACAATAACTCAAGTTCTT
The DNA here is from genome assembly GCA_027563515.1 of Erythroxylum platyclados. Classification (NCBI taxonomy): domain Eukaryota; kingdom Viridiplantae; phylum Streptophyta; class Magnoliopsida; order Malpighiales; family Erythroxylaceae; genus Erythroxylum; species Erythroxylum platyclados. The sequence goes on from JAOQMM010125707.1 coordinate 7,466, forward strand.
CCATTCTTTGTCTCGTTTTCACCCTAATTCATGTCCTTTTTTTTCTCCACAAAGGCAAATAAGATTGAGCATTGATAGAAAAGCACCAATGATGCAAATTTAGCTTATTTTGTTTCTTATTCCTCCAACATGTACCTAAAGCAAAATATGAACCAAAATAAGTATCTTAAACACAACATAACTTTAATTACTAAGGATTAGGGAATAAGTGTATCAACAATCAAGCACTTATCATTATTTCTATACATTGAGTAATAAGCAAAGCTTTGGTTGGCACATAATGGTGACTGGATAATGGATATTTTTTTTTCAAAAGTTAAATATGATTGAATTAACCCAAAGAGAAATGCAAAAAAATTAACTGTTTTACAACCCCATCTCTTTAATTACCAACTTTACTATACATTTTAACAATTCAATATATATTGATTCTCACTACCCTTCATTTGCTACCTTACACTCCTATCAAGATTTGGAATCCCTTACTTTAGTTTGCCTTAGTGTGGTTTTCCAGCTGATTAACCATCTAGTCTTCATTCCCTATAAGATTTTTTTCTCCAAGACCCTAGCTAATATATCCATTCTACAATATAGTATTATATTTTTTAGTATTTGTTCTTACATCCTTAACTCCTTCTGAAATATTATAGCATTTCTTTCTCTCTACAAGAGGTACAATGTTACTACAAAACTCATCTTCGTCACCTTGTCTACCTTATTTCTGATTTGAATTTTGGTAAATTTTTGCCAAGTTCCCTTATAATTTGTAGGAATACATTGGATTTTTAAAAGCTCTCTGATTTTTAAACAAATGAATTTAGAAAATATGCACTCAACTATGAGATGATACATAATCTCTTCTTATATCTGGCATAATTCACATCTTTTGTAAGGAATCTCAAACTTGATTTTGTCCTTGGCTCCTAGTCTTCACAATATGCCCATGCATAGAATAAATGCAAGACTTAGAATGGTGTCTTGGTCCTAAATCAGATTATAACACTATAATCTAGTGTTTATCTCTTGTTGAAGCACTCTTTTACACTCTTTTGTAGAGAATTTCATAGACCTATCAACTTTCCATTGGACTGATCTTCTCTAGTTAAATTAGGTTGATTTAGAAGTAAGTTATCCACAATCAGCCTTGCTCCTCTTTTGCTATGGAAAGACCATCTCCACTGATTTGACTATACGATTCTTTCACTTAGGTACGTAATGGAATTATAGTCTTCAGGCGTAGTGCATCCTCTAATCTATGTAATGGACCACATGTGATCCAATTTTCATACCAAAGGGACGTATTATATCCATCCCCCTATTTTATGAATTGCTAATCTCTCCATGCACTGCCTACTAGCTATGATCTACTTTAGAGTCCATGACATGTTATAGTTTGGCTGAATGCTCTATATGTTGCTTCCTCTCAAGTGAATTATATGAATCCATTTATTCCATAAGTTAGCTTTCCTTTTGCAGATGTATCATAATCTCTTGGCTATTAAGACTTTATTCATCATTTTAGTTGAGGTGATCCTTAATCCTCCTACTACCCTTGGTGGGTAGATCCTAAACCATTAAACCTTAAGAATTTTATGTTGGTTACTAGTTTGCCTCCATAAGAACTCCTTTAGCTTTATATCAATTTCTTTTAAAACACCCTAGGGAAAATGCAAGAAAACTGAGCCAGTAGGTTACTAGATTACTCAATATGGAGATCACAAGTTGAAGCCTTCCTTTATAGCTTAGGAACTTATTACACTGGTGATTGATTCTTCTATTGAATACACCAATAAGTGGCATACAATGCATTTTGTTGATTTTATTTTATGATATAGGAACACCTAAATATTTAATAGGAAGAGATGCATGTTTGAATCCTAACTCCATTACCTTAGTTGCTACATCAATGTTGAAATTTGTGGAGAGATAAAAGGAGCTTTGTTTTTGATTCATTCTCAGCTCAAAGACAGATTATCACTTATCTAAAGAGTCCAACATTACGTTAACTAAGGCTTTTTTGCTCTGCAAAAATAGTAACACATCATCAGCATAAGTAAGTTGATAGGGTTTTGTAACTTTGAATTTGGGATGGTACTTGAAATCTAGGTTCTTTGAGATGTCCGTTCATATTATGATGGATAACACCTCAATTCCAAGTATAAAAGGTAAAGGGAGAAGGGATCCCCTTGCCTTAGACATCTACTTGCAATGAAGGGCATTGTAGGTTCCTTATTGATTAAAAGGGCATAGGAAGGGGTTAAGATATATTCGATGATCTAATATCTAAACATTCTTAGGAATCTAGTTGTTTGTAGTATTTTGTTTAAGAACTTCCAACTGATGGAGTTATATGCTTTAGCTAGATCTATCTTTAGTATGCAACTATAAATTGATGGTTTTGAGTTATAAGGCTTAAACAATTCCTGACGTAGCAATATGTTACTTCCTATGGTCCTTTATCCAACAAATGCATTCTAAGCAGTGTTTACTTTTTTATCAAGATAGTTTGTCATTTTCCTTGTTAGGATTCTAGAGATAACCTTTACACTACATTATAGTTTTTTTCAATCTACTAGCATTATCAGTCTTTAGAATCGGACTAATACATGTCTTATTCCACTCCTTCAAGATTTGCCCCTTTTTGAGGAATCCCTGATTGTATTAACAACATAATCCCTTGTGGTATGCCATGTGTGTTGGACAAACCTACCATTGAACCCATCAGGCCCTGAAGCTTTATTTAGGTTTATAAAGAACTAGGCTGTTTTTATGTCCCCTTTTATAACCTCTTTGGTAAGTTGCTATTTGTCTTAGTCTGAGATAGCTCTTATATTCCTTATTAACTCTTGTATAACTTCATCTATTTCCTGTTCTATTCTAAGGTACTTCTTGAAATAATCATATGCCATCTTCTTCATCTTCTCGTAGATTGAGGTTTGATTTCCCTTAGCATTTAATTAAGTACCTAATTTAGTTTTGTTCCCCTGGCTTAAATGGAATTAAAGTAGTAACTTGTACATCTTTCACCCTCTCTAAGCTAATTCATTCTTGATTTCTACCTTAGTTATGAGTTTAGGACCTCTAAAGCCTCATAGCATTTCCTTAGCAGCTCAATTTCTTTCTTTTTTTATCTTACTATCTCTAGGCTTGGCCATGGTTTCCTTTTGACATTGTATAAATTCTTCTAGTGTAGTCTGCTTCTTTAGGATTATAGGGTCATTGTTGCTCTTTGTGATCCCCTTTAGATTCCAATTTATAGTTTTCAGTTTTTGTAAGCAGAAGCAGTTTTTGGATCCCTGAACCTTGATTTCCATACCCTTCTGGACCACCTCCATAAAATTTGAGCATTTTAGTAGGGAAATGTAAAATCTAAAAAGGGTTTTCCTTTTTTTAACTTTGTTTCACAATCTATAAAGATAAGGTTATGATATGAGTTAATTTGTTACACAAAAGTTTCTAAGCTCCCTGGGAATTCTTGGATCCATTGTACATTAACCAAACATTTGTATAACTTTTTCATCTAGAACCAATCCCATGTTTGTTTGTTAGTCCTTTAGCTTCATTTCAATTGCTTTTAAAACACCCTAGGGAAAGTGTAAGAAAACTGAGCCAGTAGCTTACTAGATTACTCAATATGGAGATCACAAGTTGAAGCCTTCCTTTATAGCTTAGGAACTTATTACACTGGTGATTGATTCTTCTGTTGAATGCAACAATAAGTGGCATACAATCCATTATGTTGATTTTCTTTTGTGATATGGGAACACATGAGTATCTAATAGGAATAGATGCATGTTTGAATCCTAACTCCATTACCTTGGTTGCTACATCAGTATTGAAATTTGTGGAGAGATAAAAGGAGCTTTTTTTTTTATTTATTCTCAGCCCAAAGACAGATTATCACTTCTCTAAAGAGTCCAACATTAGGTTAACAAAGGCTAGTTTGCTCTGCAAAAATAGTAACACACCATCAACATAAGTAAGGTGATAGGTTTTTTTACCTTTGAATTTGGGATGGTACTTGAAATCTAGGTTCTTTAAGTTGTCCATTCATATTATGATGGATCTATCTTTAGTGTGCAGCTGTAAATTGATGGTTTTGAGTTATAAGCCTTAAACAATTCCTGACATAGTAATATGCTATTTCCTATGGTCCTTTATCCGACAAATGCATTTTGGGCAGTGTTTTTTTTTATTAAAATAGTTTGCCATTTTCCTTGTTAGCAGTCTAGAGATTTATACACCACATTACATCATAAGATTAGTCTAAATTCCTCCAATCTACTAGCATTATCAGACTACAAGAAAATGGGTGTTTAGCAACGGATTTTACCAACGGAATGTGAAGGTTTCGTCAACAAGCGAATTTTTTGACAGAAATTACCAACTGTATGAGTCATTGGAAAAACAATTGTCGGTAATCTTTAGCGATGAATTAGAAATTTTTTGTTGGTAATTTACCGACAAACAATTTTTTCTGTCGCTAAATATAGTGACGAAATTTTTAAGTCTGTCTTCTATTCCGTCGGTTAATATTACAACGAACAAAGTTTTGAAAATCTATTGGAACATTTAGTGATAGTAAGTTGTGTCCCGTCAGTAAATTTAGCAACTAATTTTGAATGTGGGTCGGTAAATTTAGCGACGATCAAGGTGTTAAAGTTTTGTCAGAAAATTTAGCGATGGTAATTTTTTCCATTGGTGAATTATTTACCGACAGAATGTTATTATTCTGTTGGTAAATTTAATACTAAATGTATCGACGAATATTATAATTCCATCGATAAATGCACCGACATTGTTTTTTTATTTTTCATACATTTAAGTTAAAATTTAATTTTGATTGGTAATCTTATGATTGATATTTAATTTCTACAGTTATCTGATGATAATATATTGAATTTTTTCTACATTTAATTTATCTAAACATTAAGTTGAATGATAATATAAAGTAAAAATTATCTTAATTGATAATAAAAAATTATTATCTACAACAATAAATATGTAATTCATACAAAATGACTTGAGAGTAGCAAAACTAAGCTATACAGTTGGTGAAGGCAGATGGTCTGACTGCTGCGATTAGGAGCTGCCCCTCCTCTTCAACTCTTCCACCTCATTATGGAGTTGAGTTATGTACTCCATCGACTATTGCAACTGAGTTGCCAGCATTTGTACTATGCTCTCAAGCTGAACGACTCTCTTCTTGGATGTCGATCGCCTACTAGATGTAGCTATACTAGACGTGGAACTTCATCTATTTCCTGTTCTATTCCAAAGTACTTTTTGAAATAATCATATGCCATCCTCTTCGTCTTCTCCTAGATTGAGGTTCATTTCCCCTCATCATTAATTAAGTAATTGATCTAGCTTTCGTTCCTCATGGCTTAAAGGAATTAAAGTAGTAACTTGTACATCTTTCACCCTCTCTGAGCTAATTCATTCTTGATTTCTACCTTAGTTATTAGTTTAGGACCTTTAAAGCCTCATTGCATTTCCTTAGCAACTGAATGTCTTTCTTTTTTATCCTACTATCTTCAGGTTTGGCTATGGCTTCCTTTTGACAATGTATAAACTCTTCTAGTGTAGTCTACTTCTTAAGGATCATAGGGTCATTATTGCTTTTTGTGATTTCCCTTATATTCCACTTTATAGTTTTCAATTTTTGTAAGAAGGAGCAACTTTTGGATCCTTGAACCTTGATTTCCATACCCTTCTAGATTGCCTACATAAAATTTGGGTGTTTTTGTAACAGCCCAGCTCACAACCAGCTTTGATGATATTATCTGCTTTAAGCTCGCCCCTCACAGTTTTAAAACGCGTCACAAGAGGGAGGTATCCACACGCTGATAAGGCATGCTTAGTTCTCCTCTCCAGCTGATGTGGGATTTCACAATCCACCCTCCTTAAGGCCCAACGTCCTCGCTGGCACACTCAACTCAGGCCAGCTCACGACCCGCTACGGTTTTAAAACACGTCACATCGGCTGGAGAGGAGAACGAAGCATGCCTTATAAGGATGTAGATACCTCTCCCTTGTGATGCGTTTTAAAACCATGAGGGGCGAGCCCAAAGCGGACAATATCACAATTGAGTCGTGAGCTAGGCCGTTACAAGTGGTATCAGAGCCAGTACCCGAGTCGAGGTGCCAAGGAGGATGCTAGGCCTTAAGGGAGGTGGATTCTGAAATCCCACATTGGTTGGAGAGGAGAACGGAACATGCCTTATAATCGTATGGATACCTCTCCTTTGTGTTTTAAAACCGTGAGGGGTGAGCCCAAAGCGGACAACATCACAAGCGGGTCATGAGCTAGGCTGTTACAGTTTTAGTAAGGAAATATAAAACCTAAAAGGGATTTTCCTCTTTTTAACTTTGTTTCACAGTCTATAATGATAAGGCTATGATATGAGTTAATTTGTTCCCGAAAAGTTACTGAGCTCCTTAGGAATTTTTTGATCCATTATATATTAACCAAGCATTTGTCTAACTTTTTCATCTAGAACCAATCTCATGTTTGTTTGTTAGTCTATGTAAAAGAGTTACCAAATCCTTTAAGGTTTGTTAAACCAGTATTCCCTAAGAGGTCCTACACTTTTGTACATTTATATCCTGACCACTTGTTACCCTTGTTGCCTCTTTATAGTTTAGAATGTATTTGATGTCTCCCACTAAGGACCAAGGGCTTCTCACACTACTCTTCATTCTACTTATTACCTTTCATAAGTTCTATCTTTATAAACGATGATTTAAGGCATAGATCATAGATAACTTGATAGAGTTTTTTGAGCTGATCTTAATTATATCATAATGAATAACTTGGTCTGTGCATAACCAATTTACTAGCTCAATTATATTTATGTTGAATGCCACTATTATTTTACCATAATGATGTTTCTCATGATTTGTCAAAACTCTCCAACTTCTATCAAGAAACCATAGACTATTTTCACCTCTTGTTTTAATCTTGGTTTCTAATATTCCAAAAAAATTTGGTTTTCTACTATTAATAAGATCCTTCACTTTTAGTTATTTATTTTGGCCATTGAGGCCTCTAAAATTCCAAATTAATCCTTTCATGTTCACTAATTTCTACCTGAATTTTTTCTCTTTGATCTTCTTCTTGTTTTTGTCAGGCTTTCCATCAAGTTTTTCTTAACTCCTAAAGTCTCCCATACCTCCTAGATAGGTGTGCTATCTATTTCATTTTCCAATATCACTTGTTCAGCTTGCCTAGCACATTTGTACTTATCTTTTTCTTTAAATGTTCTAGTTGCATCCAATTCCTTCTCCATTTGTTCCATATTAACTCCCTAAGTCAAATTGGTTTTATAGAGGTATAGGGTCATTTTCCAATTCTTTCCCCTCCTTTGCCTTCTTTGGAATCCAAACTTATTTGACCACCTTGTCTTTAGGTTTCCACATGTAGCATACTTCAACAAATTCCTCCTCCAAGCCACCCTCTTCATTCAGTTTCATAATTCCCAGTGTATCAAGCAGTTTCTTTTCTAGATTCACTTCAATACATACTCTGGCATACCTTATCCTTTTCATTAAGGCAGTGTTCTCATCCATTCTTAAAGGCTTCCCTGGTTTACTAGTAAGGTAACTCAATCCGTCTATAGTATAATATTAAAGTGGAATTCTATGAAAACTCACCTAAATAGGCATTGATTCCATTATGCTTCTATCCAGTTTAACATTAGATGCCATTTCTTAAGGAAAATTGGCTTCCCCTTGATATGCAAGGACCTCCATCTATTGCTTTCCGGGCCATTTCCTCGTAAGTAAATTTAAAAGCAAATAACCACCCTCATTTACCATGAAACTTACCAATCCTTGGTTTTTTCATACTATATTTACCCATCTATGCACCACTAGATAAGCCATCCTTTTCTCTGTGAAGGATCCCACCCAGTTTTATAAATATCGTACCAATACCGGTACCAGTTTTGGTTTTGGTATGGCACTATACTGGTATTGGTCAATATCGGGTATCGTTTTGGGTAATTTTTAAATTTATGAAATAGTCCCTATTTTTAAAAAATTGAAAAATAGTCCTTGAATATATTATACTATATACTTTATAATTTTACGTCAACTATGTCTTCAAAAATTATAATAATAGAAATTTAAAATAACAACAATTTATTTATTTGTGTAACATTATTTTTCACATATTTCACATATAAATAATAACCACAATTAATATGAAAAAATCATTTATTTTTTTTACAAATATAAAATTAAGAACAATATAAAGCATTTAAAATATTACAATTTCATCATATAATAAATAATAATTACATCAAAATGTCAAATAAAAAGAAAAATAAATATCCATTACTCTCTAACAATTACAATTTACAACAAGAGTTTGTGTCGAAGAACCATAAGAAGTGAAAACTGAAATAAAAATGTTTAAAATTATATTACATATATAGAATTTAACATATTTATCAAATATAAGTGAAATTAAAAGAAGAAGAGAAACAAAAACTTGAAACTTTATTCAATCAAAAACTTGCTATAGCTGCATTGATCCCAATTCTTATTTAGTATAAAATCCTCATCATTGAGAGGAGCCTCATCACCAACATCATTCAAATTCATTGCACCAAAAGACATGTCAATGCTTTTTAATCCAAGATTATCTTCCAAGTCACTCTCATTTATCAAACTCAGTTCCTTAGAAACCCAATCCCCCAAAAAATTGATATTATCAATGCAAATTGGATCTACTTAACAACTTGTTCTATTAAGAGTCCTAGTAAACATTAAAATTAAATTATTAAAAAAGCATAAGAAATTATATCTACCTTAATAATGTTAATAACATACCTTTCCCGAAGCTTTAAATCGTATCGAACAAAGATCAAGTTATTCAACCTTTTGTGCTCTAAACTATTCCTTTTCTTGTAATGGATGAATTCAAATATGCTCCAGTTCCTTTCACAACAAGTTGCTCTCATACATTGACTTAGAATTTGAATTACAAACCTTTGCAATTCTAAAACACCATTTCTGAATTGGTTCCACCAAGAAACTGTAAGTCATAAGATACAAAAGTAGCGTTATAAACAAAATAAAGTGATGATTATAACATAAGTGAAAAAATCTTACTTGAATTAAGTTTTTCCCTTTGACGAATAGAAATTGGCATCCCAAAATCACTAGAAGCCTCCTTATAAATCTCCATTTATGAGCTTAGGAGATTTTCCATCATCTCATGCGCAACAACCATTGTAATAGTTAATAGCATTCTCCTATTAACTTTCACTTTCTTTGTAAAACTTTGTATGAAATAGACACTAGGATTCAAAAATTCCCCAGCTGTAAACAATAGAGAATAAAGTTGCCTTTCCCATCTCTCATTGATGACTGTAGGATAAGATGTCTACAAAGAAGGCTTATTTTTTATATTGGAATTGATTTCTTCCTTCTCCCTCTCCATGGCATCATAAAAATAACCCATTGTTGCCTTTTCATCACTATATACCAGTCAAAATACCATCACCAAAGGCTCACAAACTCGGATGAAAAGTTGACATTAGGACCAAAATTCAGTATGTTAAAGTATAATTCTGGAAACCTCCAATTTAACTTTAGACTTAGCATGTTGAGATGCAAACCACTTGTCACTTGTAAACACCTATCTCAACACCTATCTCAACTCTTTCTTGATCATATTAAAATGCTAAAGTGATAAGAAATTTGTTGCAAATCTTGTAAGAGCAGGACGACACAAATTCTTACCATTGGTGAAATCCTTTCTCATTAAATTCAAGACCTATGCACAATTGTAGATGAACTTGGTCACCTTTTTACTTTCTGCACTGTCTCATTAATAATAGGAAAATATCTAACATCTCCTATATTTTCTAACATCAAGTTAGTGCAATGTGCAGTGTAAGGAGTCAAAAAAAAATTATTCTTGTTTTATAATCTTCTTCGGATCTGGAGGC
>JAOQMM010125733.1:0-17414 GCA_027563515.1 Erythroxylum platyclados
CACGGCGGCCCCGGCGATGAGAAGAGGAAGGTGGCGGCTCACCCCCGTATCTACGCCGAGAACGTCTCGGAACTCGGAATCCCGGGTATTTGCTCATTTGCTCGATTTGTTCATCAGGTTCCATGAAGGGATGCATTCGGCGCGAAACCGCTGTATAGTCTCAAAGCGCGGGCAAATCGAATGAACGAAGGGCAAATGGGGGCGAACTGGCGACAGATCGCGAACGACCTCGCCGAGAGGATCGGCGACGGTCGGCTGGTGCCCGGCGATCGTCTCCCCACCGAGTTCGCGCTGGCGGAGGAGTTCGGGGTCTCGCGAGGAACGATCCACCGCGCGCTCACCGAGCTGAAGACGCGCGGGATGCTCTCGCGGCAACGCCGAAACGGCACTGTGATCGCTTCCCCCACCGAGATGCGTGCCGGAGCGCGCACGGGGCGGATCGCGCTCATCGTCGACCACGCGAACGACTTTCCCCAGACCGAGCTTCTGCGCGGCATCCAGGCCGCGATGCCGAGCGAGAGCAGCGGCGTCCTCCTTTTCGACGTCGGGGGCGACCCCACGGCGGAGGCCGAGCAGATCCGCCGCGCGGCCACCTCGACCGACGCGATCCTCATCTATCCCCTGTGCGATCCGGCGAACACGCCGCTCCTGCGCGAGGTCGCGCGGACGGGGGTGCCGATCGTGCTCCTCGACCGCGTGCCCGAGGGGCTGGATCTGGACGCGGTGCTGTCGGACAACTACGAGGTCACTCGCGCCGCGCTCAATCCGCTCGTCGCCGCCGATGCTCCCGGGGGCGGTCATCGCCGGGTGGCGTTCCTCTCGGGAGACAACCCGCAGGTCTCCTCGGTCCACGAGCGACACCGCGCATACCGCGACGCGCTCGGGGACGCGTACGATCCGGGGCTCGAGCGCTGGTTCGCCAAGGAGATGGAGCGCAAGCCCCAGCGGCTCGACCGCGCGATGGCGGACGCGCTCTTCACGATGCTCCTGCGCCCCGAGCCGCCGACGCTCCTCTTCTGCGTCCAGGACCTGTACGCCGCCGCGGCGGCCGAGGCGCTCGACGCGCTCGGGATCGCGCGGCGCCCCGAGATCCTCACCTTTAACGACTGGCCGCCGATGATGCTCCGCGACTCGGGCCGGTTCCACCGTATCGTCCAGCGCCCGAACGAGATCGGGCGGGTCGCCACCGAGCGGCTCCGTCTCCGACTGGGCGGCGACGATCCGCCCCCGGCCCAGATCGCGGTCGGGGCCGAGATCCACGCGCCGACCCGACGGCCGTAGCCCTTTCCCTCGCCCCTTCGCCGCACTGACGTCGGCCCGTCCTCGACCAGAGTCGGTCATCCTCCCATGAAATCCTCCAACCTCAACCGCCAGGGCTTCACCCTCATCGAGCTCCTCGTCGTCATCGCGATCATCGCGATCCTCGCCGCCATCCTCTTCCCCGTGTTCGCGCAGGCCAAGGCCGCCGCTAAGCGCGTGTCCGACCTCTCGAACATCAAGAACATCGGACTCGGCACCCAGATCTACACCACCGACGTGGACGACTGCGTCCCGCCGGTGTGGCAGGTGCAGAATTGGAGCAATGATCGCAACAAGCACGTGATCTGGAAGGATTCGGTGCTCCCGTACATCAAGAACGGCGGCGTCTATCCGAAGCCCGGTATGCCCGCCACCCCCACGAGCGAGCGCGGCGACGGCGGTATCTTCAAATCGCCGGTCTTCGATCAGGCTTGGGCCACGAACAACCTGCCCGCCGGTTCCTCCGGCGACATGACCACGCGGTTCCCGCGCTCCTACGCGGTCAATATGGACGCGGGCAAGAACGAGGGCCTCGGAGCGAAGGAGGGCGACGGCACGGTCCACTGGTACACCGAGCAGGCGACGATCTGGCCCAAGGTCGAGCCGATCAACGGCACGGTCCAGAACCAGACGGGCGGCGGGAGCACGACCGCCCTGGAGCGTCCGGCGGGCACGGTGATCTTCACCGGCATCCGCGCGCCGTGGCCGAACATCAAGGCGACCGAGATCGCGTTCGAGTGCACCGCAGACGGTGATGGGCGTGGAGGCACGGGAATCGCCTGTATGCGCGGCGTCGGCAACGGGCTTCTGAACCTCGCTTACTTCGACGGTCACGCCAAGGCGGTCAAGGCGTCCCGCGCGATCGCCGACGACGCGTTCGACCTGTACAAGGAGGGCGCGATGGTGGACAAGCCGAACGACTTCGGCGGGCAGAACTGGGCGCAGGCCGAGATCCGCAAGATCAAGGAATGGCAGCAGTGAGGCGACTCGCGGGTTGGGCGGCGGCGGTCGCTCTCCTCCTCGTCGTCGGTTGCGGCAAGGAGCCGATGTCGACCGACGTGAAAGCTCCCGATCCGTACAACGGGCTGAAGGGGCAGGAGAGGATCGACGCGATCCGGAAGGATCCGAAACTGAACTCGATGGACAAGGCTCAGCAGATCGCCGACGCCCAGAAGGCTGCGGGTCTCCCGGTCACGGGTTCGTAACCTCTGGTCGCCCGGAACGCGGCTTGGCGGGATTCCGAGAGATTTTGTCTCCCGGGGGATCTAGCCAAGTCGCGTTCTGCGTCCTATAATCCTAGGGTCCCTCGATCCGTCGGACCGTTCTCCATGTCGTCGCGCCTCCTCCCCTCGCTTCTCCTCCTCGTCGCCAGCGCCTGGGCCACGGCCGCCGGTCCGCTTCTGGGCAAGATGGGACAGGCGACGGCGGCGACCTCGATCTACGCCTCGCCCACGACGCGCGCGCGGGTCTTCTACCGCGTCAAGCCGTACGAGTACCTCATCGTCCGGACGCGCCCGGCGAAGTCCGGGTGGGTGCGCATCCTCATGGCGAACGGGATCGACGCCTACACGAAGAAGGACAAGGTCGCCGTGCTCCCCTACGACGTCCGTGCGAAGGAGGCCGTGGCTCCGACCCCCTCTCTGCGCCTCTCGCGGAGTTCCGCTCCCGCCTCGCGCGGAAACGCGGGGAACACCGTGGTGAACCAGGCGATGAACTACCGGGGCACCCCCTACGTCTGGGGGGGCAACAGCCTCAGCGCGGGGATCGACTGCTCGGGGTTCGTGAAGCAGCTCTACGGTCAGGTCGGCGTCAATCTGCCCCGCACCGCCGCCCAGCAGGCGCTCGTCGGCCAGCCGATCACGCGGTACGAGGACCTGCGCGCGGGCGACCGGCTCTACTTCTGGGAGTCGAAGCGCGGGATCATCGGGCACACCGGGATCTACATGGGCAACGGCTACTTCGTCCATTCCTCGCGCGGGCACCGCGGCGTGGCGACGGACCAGCTGAGCGCGCGCTGGCAGCGCATCCTCGTCGCGGCGCGACGCTAGGCTCGCCCCCGCCGTAGACTCGGGGCGTGATTCCCCAGATTCCGACCCCCGTTCCCGTCCCTTTCGGTCGATGGGAGCGGCGTCTCGTCCTCTTCGGCGGGACGAACCAGCGGATCGTCGGCTCGACCGAGGGCCGCAAGACCCGCGCGCTGGGGATCGCGTTCGAGCGGACCGATCGGTACCTGACCGGGCGCGGGTGGCGCGGGAGCTTCCTGTTCGAGGGGGCGTACGTCCGCTCGCTGAGCGACGGGGAGGACCTCTTCGACCGCGGGGGGCAGGATGGGCTCCAGCTTCTCGGGGGCGTCCGGTTCTCGCGCGGGCGCTCGCCCTTCTTCTTCGAGATTCTCTCGGGCGGATTCTTCAGCTTTCAGATCTCGCACGACCTGACCTCGTGGGCGAACTTCGCCCCCACGCTCGGGGTCGGGGCGCGGTTCGGACGGGTGGACCTGGGCGTGCGGATCACCCACGTCTCGAACGCCGACACGCACCTGCCGAACAACGGGCTCAACCTCGTCTCGGCGGTCGTCGGCGTCCGGTTTTGAGAACGGGGGGCGGTCGGGAGACGGTGGGTGTGCGGTGGGGGGACGGTTGTCCCTGCAGACGGGAGTCTCCCGAATGCCCCCCTCCGTCCCTGCGGGACACCTCCCCCGGGGCGGGGGAGCGTGGCGGGGGAGAATCTTGAGGGTGGACGACCGTCGACCCACCGTCACCCCACCGCACACCGACTGCCGCCCCGCTATCGACCGGTTGTAGATCGAACCGCCCGCCAGGGGCCGGAGAGGTATCTTCTCCCCCGTGGAGACCACTCTCGTTCTCATCAAGCCGGGCGGCGTCCAGCGCCTTCTCATCGGCGAGATCGTCCGCCGGATCGAGGCGCGCGGCCTGAAGATCGCGGCGCTCAAGCTCCTCGACGCCGAGCGCGGCACGGTCGAGCAACACTACGACGAGCACCGCGAGCGCCCGTTCTTCGGCAGCGTCGTGGACTACCTGACGAGCGGCCCGATCGTGGCGCTCGCGGTTTCCGGCCCGAACGCGGTCAAGGCGATCCGCTCCACCATGGGCGCGACGAACCCGACCGAGGCCGCCCCCGGTACGGTCCGCGGCGACCTCGCCCTCACGATCGACGACAACCTCGTCCACTCCTCCTCCGACCCCGAGGCCGCCGCGCGCGAACTCGGACTCTGGTTCCCTGAAGGAACCGTTCTCTAGGGCGGCGCGGAGGCGTGCCTCTTCATGGGCTTCTCCCTTGGAGAAGCCCATGTTCGTTATGCTGATCGAATGAGATCGGACTTCGACCGACTGGGCTACGCGATCATCCCCGGCGTCCTCTCTCCGGCGCGCGTCTTCGAGATCGTCGGGAGGCTTCCGGACCTCGGGACCCAAGCCGGAACGCGAGGGCTCCTCACTCACCCGGTGGGGGAGGAACTCGCCCGCGATCCCGCCGTCGTCGCGCTCGTCGAGGAGGTGCTCGGACGATCCGCGACGCCGGTGCGCGCGATCCTCTTCGACAAGTCGCCCGCCGTGAACTGGACGCTCGGGATGCACCAGGACACGAAGATCGCCGTACGGGAGCGCCGCGATGTGCCGGGCTACGACGCCTGGAGCGAGAAGGAGGGAGCGATCCACTGCCGCCCCCCGGAGAGGATTCTGCGCGGCATGGTGGCGATCCGACTCCACCTCGACGAGAGCCACGCCGAGAACGGCCCTCTCCGCGTCTCGCCCGGCACGCACGGCCTCGGTCCAATTTCGCTCGACCGGATCGAGGCGGCGGTCGTCGCGCACGGCGAGAAAACTCTGACCGTCGGGATCGGCGACGCGATCCTCATGGCGCCTCTGACGCTTCATGGTTCGGGGCGATCGACCTCGACTGATCGCCGCCGAGTGGTTCACATCGAGTACAGTGCCGAGCCGCTGGCGGACGGGCTCGACTGGGCGTTCGCCTAGCCGAGCGGCCGCGCTCCGACGCCCTCGTCGGTGATCGCGATCGGGAGGATGTGGCCTTCGGCGTCGAAGCGCATTGTCTCCAGGCACGTCACGCGGTGGTCGCGGTCGTTCCGGTCGGGCGGGCGGCGGTGATAGCAGACGATCCACTCGTCGTTCGGTAGATCCAGCACCGAGTGGTGCCCCGCGCTCGTCCCGACCGCCGGGTCCGGGAGGAAGAGCGCGCCCTCGCGCGGGAAAGGGCCGAGCGGCGAGTCGGAGCGGCCGTACGCGATGTTGTACGTCGCGTCGCCCCAACTCCCCTCGGACCACATGAAGTAGTAGGTGCCGTTCCGCTTGACCATGAACGGGCCCTCGACGTAGTTCTCGGGGGTGATCTCGCGGAACTCGCCGACGGTCGACTCGCGGTCCTCGCCCATCTCGACGACCACCGCGTGCCGCCACCCGCCGTAATAGAGGTACGCGCGCCCGTCGTCGTCCTCGAAGAGGTGGGCGTCGATCGGCTGGGCCCCGTGGTGGTACTCGGAGATCAGAGGCTTGCCGATCGCGTCGACGAACGGACCGCCGGGAGAATCCGAGCGGGCGACGCCGAGCCCCGCCCCGTCCCCGGCGGAGAAGACCATCCGGTACACGCCCCTGTGCTCGCTCACGGTGGGGGCCCACGCGGCGCGGTTCGTGCTCCACGGCACGTCGGCGAAGTCGAGCACCCGGCCCTCGTCTCGCCACGTCACGAGGTCGGTGGAGGAGAACGCGGGGAAGAACGTCTGCTCCTCGTACAGCGCGGAGTGCGTGGGATAGATCCAGTAGCGTCCGGCGAAGAGGTGGAGTTCGGGATCGGCGTGCCAGCCGGGAAGGACGGGGTTCATGCGAGGTGGCGCGAGTGTACTGGCCGATCTACCCGGACGATCCACGTCGGGGACGTTGGAGCAGGGCACCCATGAGGATCACGCTCGCCAGCGCCACGAGTCCGCAGAGGATCGCGGGGAGCCAAGTCGCTCTGCGACGTGCGCTCTCCATCGATTCCCTCGTGCCTTGGACCGCTCGCGCCGCGTCGGACTGAACGTCCAGAGTCCCGCCTGTCGGGTCATAGTCGAACGCGACCGGGTCGGAGGGATCGCGGTTGTCCTGGACCGCAACGTTGGAAGCGAGCACCCGCGCCTCGGTCAGATCGCTCGCCGGACGTTCCACGACGCGGGTGAGCGTCCAGACCGTCGTCTCGTCGGCGGGAAGACTCGACCCGCGCGTCCGAAACTCCTCTCGGACGATCCGCCTCGGGATGATCCGCGTCGGGACGATCCTGGTCCCCGTCCGGGCGAGGGCCGGGTACGACCAGACCGTCGCGATCTCGCCGTCGTGCCGGAGCGTGTAGGCGTCCGGGATCTCGCTCCCGAGCCCGTCCGGACGGGCGGAGCGCTTCGTCTCGGCGGGTTCCATGTGGATCGAGCCGTAGGAGATCACGGTGGGATCGGCGACGAGCGTCGTCCGGTCTTCGCCTCCCGGCGCGGGGGCCATCATGTCGAACCCGATCGTGCCGCGCGGAAAGAGCGGCACGTGCCTGGCGAGCCCGAGCGTCGAGCGCGGACGCATCTGCGCCGAGTCCGAGCGCGGCTCGATCTCGCGGAAGAGGCAGAGGCCGCGCGTGTAGAGGACGCGGTGCTCGCGCGCGCCCGCAGGATCGGTCCACCGCGTCACGAGCAGCGTACGGTCGCGGGTCAGGAGCACCCGTAGCGTTCCGATCGGCGCGGCGACCGGGCGTGCGCGCTCGATCCGGTACTCCAGCACGACGGCCTGGGGGGCCGGCGGAGTGGGCGGCGCGGCGCGGAGGGTAGGGATCAGTCCCGCGAGTAGGGCCAGGGGCATCGCGCGCGGGGTCACCTCTTCTACGACGCGGTGAGGCGTCGTAGAGGTTCGGGGAGCGATCAGGGGTTGATGACGACGACGTGCAGATCGCACGTCTGGCCCGAGTTGCGGTCGGTGAGCGTGATCGTCGTGTCGCCCTCGGCGAGCATCTTCACCGTGCCCATCGGATCGACCGTCGCGACCGTCGGATCGGCGGAGACCGCGCTCACGTCGGCGAGATCCTGCGCGACGACCTGACCGTCGGCGTCCTCGGCGTAGACCTCGAACGTCGGGGTGTCGCCGGGGAATCCGTAATGCGCGCTGGGGTAGCCCTCGATCCGTACGATCGTGCTGGCGAGGGTCACGGGAATGCTGCCCTGCGTGTCGATCTCGAACGTGCCGGTGCCGGTGCCCTTGGCCACGGGGTTGCCCGTGCCATCGGCCTCGGAGTACGCGGTGACGCGCGCCTCGACCTCGCCGAGCGGGTACTCGTCGAAGAGGGCGGTCGTCTCGGGGGCGACGAGGAGCTTCTCGTTCGCCTTCTCGCCGTTCGCCCACAGCTCGACCCGCATCGACTTCGTCGCCGTGGGAACGACGCGCGTGGTGGACCTGGGCCACGAGACGTGGACGGCGAGCTGGCCGCGCGCCATCGGCGAGCTCTTCTTGGGCGTGGCCGAATCGACGCCCGCGCCGCCGCATCCGGCGACCGGGAGCAGGAGCGGAAGCGCGAGGAGCGCGAGGAGCGGCAGAGAGCGGAGCGCGTTCGCCATCAGTTCACGATCACCGAGCCCGAACCCGAGCGGACGGTCACCGTCGCGGTGGCCTTGCGCGTCGGATCGGCCACCGAGGTGGCGACGACGTGGTAGACGCCCTTGACCGCCGGGGCGGTGTAGACGCCCGCCGGGGTGACGGAGCCGCCGCCCGACTCGGTCACGCTCCAGGTGACCCCCGCGTTGCTCGGCCCGACGACGCTCGCGGAGAACGTGGCGGTTCCACCGACGGAGACGAGGGCGGAGCCCGGAGTGACCGCGACGACGGCGTGGACGGAGACGGGAAGCGTGGCGGTGAGCCCCGATCCGGTCTCCTTGACCGTGATCGTCGCGTCGCCGATGCCCGCCAGGTGGGCCAACGTCGCGGTCCCGTCGGCGTTCTTCGTGACCTTCACAAGCGCGGCGTTGCTGGAGGTGTAGGTCAGCGCCGAAGCGGGGACGAGCACGGCCCCGCTCTGAGCGTTCTTCGCGGTCGCCGACAGCGGGCTCGTCGCCCCCGGCGCGAGATCGAGCGTGGAGAGCGAGAGGGCGACCGAGGTGATCGTGCTCGCCATCGTGACGGGAACGGAGACCGGGGTGTCGGCGGTGACCGTGGCGCTCACCGTCGTCGAGGCGAGCGCGGTGCCCGAACCGTCGGCGGTGGGGTAGGCGGTGGCGCGGACGCTCATCGCGCCGAGCGGAAGCTCGGTGAAGCTCGCCTCGGAGGCGGGCTTGGCGAGGAGGAGCGTGCGGTACGTCGCGCCGTCCCGCAGAAGGTCGATGCGGATGCTGAGCGCGTTGTCGGGAACGAGGCGGCTCTCGCTGGTGGGCCAGGCGACGCTCACCGTGAGCTTGCCGCTCATCGGCGTGACGGGCGTATTGTCGATCGGATCGATCCCGCCGCCGCCCGCGCCGCCGCCGCCGCAACCGGGAACGATCGCCCCGGCGAGCAGAACGAGCGCGGCGGTGGCCGCGAGGGAACGACGATGGAGGAGGGACCGGATCTTCATGACGCATGCCGACGCCCGGTAAAGGTGCGGGGCTCTGATCTAGATCGTCGGCAGATGGGGCGCGCGGACTCTAGGGGTCGCGCGCGAGTTTCGGCCCCGCGCACGAATACGGGGCTTTTGCAAGAGAATCGCAAGAAAAATCCCCCTCGCCTTGTGACGGATGGCCGACGATCCCGTTAGATAATCCTAAAGATATGGAAGCGACGCACCGGCGCGGACCCTCCACGACTCCTCCGCCGCTTCGGCAGAGCGTGGTCTTCAGTCTCGGTACCGAGGACGGCACGTTGCGTGAGAGCCCCGGACTCGTCCCTTCCGAGCGTGGGTTCCACGTCGGAACCACGATCGAGGCCGATCTGGGAGGCGGAACCGCCCGGTTCCTCGTGCGGCGGGTGGAGATGGTCGAGGAGATCCGTCCCGACGGCGCGATCGCGCGCCGGTGGTGCCTCGCGCTCGATCCCGCCGGTCCCATCGCCGTGGCAGGGACCCCGATCGAAACACCGTCCGAGCCCGTGGCGCTCGACGAGGCCTCGCTCCGTGCCGCGCTCCGACGCTACGCCGCCGAGGACCGTGAGGACGCCGACTTCGACGGCGAGACCGAGACGGTGACGTGGCGCGACGGGCCCGTCCTCGTCTCCGCGCCGCTCGCCCGCGTCCGGAGCGCGATGACCGAACTCCTGAGCGAGGTCGCGCGCGGCCCGGGCGTGCGCGCGGTCGTCTCGCTGGAGGCGAGGGAGAACGTGCGCCGTTCGTCGCGTGAGGAGCCCGCTCCTGATAAGGTCGCGCCCATCCCGATCTCCGACGTGATCTGAGGGCGGCGAGTGGGTGGGACAAGGCGCGTGCCACCCGCCCCCATTTTCTCTTGGCAGAATCGTTCGTCGAAGGGGCGCGATATGAGACCGCCAAGAATGTGCGGAACGGGTCGAAAGCCCTGGTGGTCCGTATTATGACTGTCGGCGGAAACACCCTATTTTTGTTATTATCCAGGTACATCTACTGGGTTCTGTCCGCCCGACCCGTGAAGGTCGTCTCCGGGCTTCGTCGAGCGCGTAGCACCCGAAGCGGACGGGGTGATTCCTCATCCGGAATCCCTCATGAGACATCTCTTCACCCTCGCCGCGCTCGCGGCGCTCGGGACCTCATCGTTCGCCCAGAGCTCGTTCGTCTTCAACGGCGACACGACCGGCGCCCCCACGTTCAAGCGCCCGGCGGGAACGAGCAGCTTCTCGCCGAACAACGCGATGACCCGCTACCAGGCGACCGAGTTCCAGGTGAGCTCCACCGGCACCTACATCGGCGAGCTCAACGCGACGTTCAGCCCGTACCTCCTCGTCTACCAGGACTCGTTCGATCCGAACAACTCGCTCGCCAACCTTCTCAACGGCGATCGCACCTACGTCGACGCGTTCACGATCCTTCCCGGATCGGGAACGGGGCAAGGGCCGAGCACCCGCTCCGCGCGCATCTACGCGAGCGAGGCCTCCGACTCGAACAACGAGCAGTTCGTGCGGGGTACCGGACTCCAACTTCAGGCGGGGCGCAAGTACATCGCGGTCGCGACGGCGTTCTACGCCCCCGACGACGGCGCGGCGGTTCTCTTCGGATTCCCGACTTCGGGCACCTACTCGGTGGGGATCGGCGGCGGTCCAGGCAACGTGTCCGCGTTCCAGGCCGTCCCCGAGCCCGCGACGATGGCGATCCTCGGCGTCGGCGCGCTCGGTCTCCTGCGTCGCCGCCAGGTCCGCCGCTAAGCGCGGAACTAACGCGTTCCGACCGGATCTCGCACAGAAGAAACCGGCAGAGAGGAATGATCCTCCTGCCGGTTTCAGGTTCAAAAGGTGGTGGAGGCGGGGGGAATCGAACCCCCTTCCAAAACCGCCGTAACCCAGGTGTCCACGAGCGTCTCCTCTGTACTGAATCTCGATGCCGCTCTCTGCCGAGGCCGCCTGAGCGGGCATCCAGTTCGATTGATTTAAGTCTTCAGGCCCCGAACAGAGACCCTTGACCGATTCGGAGTTGTATCAGACCCAGACCGAGAGCTACCGACGCTCCCCCGGAGGATCTCACTGTGCTAAGAGTTCGTCTTAGGCAGCGAAAGCGAAGTTGTTGTTCGCATTTGCTTTTTCGATCAGCTTTTAAGGTGGCCTACTGATCAACCACCGCTCGCAACCAAGACTCGGTCCGGCCCTGTCGAAACCTGACGCCCCCTGTTTGTCCGATCATTCTAACGCATCGGGGGGCGGTTTGGTTCCGGTGCGGGAAATCGGTCCTGCTGGTCTTTCCATTCGTGCAAGTCTCCCGCAGACCCCCCCGCCCCTGCGGGGCACCTCCCCCCGGGGGTGGGGGGAGGATCTAGGGATGCTAGGGTCAGCGCCCTTTGGCGGCGAGGGCCTTCTCGATCGCGGGGCCGAGCCTCGCGTCGCGGGCGTCGTTCCCGGCCGCGAGGATGCGTCCCGTGTCGCCGTCCACGAGGTAGACGGCGGGGATCGACTGGATCCGGTACCGCTTCGCGATCGCCGCGTCGAAATAGTTTCCGTCGTAGATCTGATCCCAGGTCATCCCCCGCTCCGCCGTGACGGCCTTCACCCGCGCGCCGTCGCCCTTCTTGTCGAGCGAGACGCCGAGCACCTCGAAGCCCCGGTCGTGGTACGCCCGGTAGTTCTTCACCACGTTCGGGACCTCGCGCATGCACGGGCCGCACCAGGTCGCCCAGAAATCGACGAGCACGATCTTGCCCTTGTACGACCCGGGGAAGGAGATCTCGCGCCCGCCGGTGGTCTTCGCGCGGAACGGCAAGGCCGCCTTGCCCGCGACGAGGCCGTTGGCGAGGTTCGGGTCCTCGGGGACGAGCGTTGCGAGCGTCTTCTCCGCGACGGTCTTCGCCGATTTCACGAGGCCCAACCCCTTCGTCTCGTAGGTCGTCCCGGCCACGTTGAACGGTTCGTTCGCCCGGTAGAACTCGTAGCCCGGGTGGAACTTACCGTCGGCGTCCTTGTCGATCATCAGCAAACCCGCCTTTCCATCCCAACGCGCGGTGGGGTCGGAGTAGAGCGCGTCGTACGATTTGCCGCCGAGGACGGCCTTCCCCGCGAGCGCGAAGTCGGCGTAGTAACCGAGGCTGTCGGGCTTGTCGGTCGAGTAGAGCCCGATCCGGCACGGGGCGGTCGCGCCGTCGAAGGTGAGATCCACCGTCGCCGAGCCGCCCCACGCCTTCGTGCCGTTCGGGTAGGTCGTCTGCGCCCACACCGTCGCCGGATCGTCGGTGAGATCGCCGTTCGCGTTGGAGTCGACGTAGAGCCGGTCGCCGTCGCGCATCGCGAGGAACGCGTACGCGCCGAGCTTGATCGTGCCGTAGGCGGGCTTCGCCGTCCCCGACGTCTCGGGCGCCTTCCGGAGCGAGGCGGGGCGGGTCGCCGAGAGGTCGAGCCCGAACGGCGCGTAGCCGTGGACCCGGTCGAACACCCCCGAGGGCATGAGATGGAGATCGAGCGTCGGTGCCGCGGCGTTCGAGGTCTGGGCGAGGGCGAGAAGAGAGAGGAAGGGAATCATCGGGCTAGAGCCCCAGCGCGGCGATGCGCGCCTTGAGGGCGGGATCGGTGGCGTCCTTGAGCGACGTCTGGATCTGGGGGGCGCGGGCGATCGCCGCCTGCCTCTCGGCGGGCGGCAGGCCTTCGAGCCACTTCACCGTCGATTCGGCCTCGGCGTTCACGTCCTTCGCTCTCTGCTCGGCGGAGACCCGGACGACGGGGGCGGCCCCGGCCTCGTCGGCGGCGCACCCCGCGACCGTCGCCCCCAGGACGGGAAGGGCGAGGATCGGGAGAGCGGAGTAGAGAGGGCGCAGAGTCATCAGTTCTTGTTCGGCAGGTAGTAGTAGCAGTCGGCCTTGGTCAGCATGAAGAACTCGGCCTGACGGTTCGAGACGGCCCCCTTGGCGACGAGCCCCAGGTTGTTCTGGGCCGCGAGCGCCTTCGACCCGCTCGTGGCGTCGCTCAGGACGACCGGGTTGGACTTGGCGTGGCCGTCGTACCAGGCGACGTTCGTGCGCTTGTTGTGGCGACCGTGAACCGCCGTCGTGAACGAGCACATGAACTCGGTGGTGTCCGCGAGCAGGTACGCCCCGCCCTTGTAGGCCTCCTGCCCCGCGTCGGCGTAGTAGATCGTCTCCGCCGGGCTCTCGAACGAGGTCATGGACTGCTGGTCCAGGTAGCCGTTCTCGATCGCCATGTTGCCCGTGTTCATCGCGAGCCCGAACTTCACGCCGCTGTAGGGATCGGCGGCGACGCCCTTGTTGTTCGGGCAGTCCATGATCTCCTGGCTCTTCATGTAGGGGTAGAGGATCCCCTTCGTGCCGTCCACCGTCGTGACCGGATAGGTCGTCGAGCCGAACCACCAGTAGGTGTACTTGCTGTCGTACGAACCGTATTTGGGCACCTTGAGGTCGTCGAAGTCGCCCGAGTAGAGGATCGAGGCGGTGCCGACGTTTTTCAGGTTGCTCAGGCAGACCGTGCCCTTGGCGGCGCTCTTGGCCTGGGCGAACACGGGGAAGAGGATGGCGGCGAGGATCGCGATGATGGCGATGACGACGAGAAGCTCGATGAGAGTGAAGGCTCTTTTCATTGGAGGAGACCGGATGGAATTCCCGCCGACGTCGTCGCTGATCGTGCGGTGTGGGTGCCCCTAACTGTAAGGCTGGTTACGCCGAACGGAGCAAATCTTAACGAGGATCGAGGCGGATCTTAGACGATGCGGGCCGATATCGTCTCATTTGGGCGAAGATTAAGGGTGATGACGATGGACTTCGCGACGGTGGGAGGGCGCGTCCGCGAGGCGCGGATGAAGTTCGGAATGAGCACCCAGGAGCTGGCGACGCGCGCGGGGGTGGCGCGCTACACCGTGATCCGCCTGGAGGCGGGCGAGCGGTGCCGGACGGAGACGGTGCAGAAGATCCGCCGGGCGCTCTGGCTCTTCGGAGACAAGATGCGGCTCCCCTTCGAGACCGGCCCGTTCGCCGTCCACCGCGCGGGGGCGACCCACTGGTCGGTGAGCGTGCCCAAGGCCGAGTATCAGCGGCGAATCGGAGACGACGACCCCTACCACGTCGACGAGCCGGCGGAGCGGGCGCGGCTGGGCACGCTGGGATTCCAGCCGTTCTTCACCGCGCACCTCGGGAGCGAGATCTCGCAGGGGGTGGGGCACCACGCGATGATGGAGTTCTACCGGGCGAGTTGGGTGGACCAGCATTTCGGCGAGGAGTTCGTCTACTGCCTGCGGGGCCGAATCACGATCACGGTGGACGGCGAACCGTGCACGCTGGAGGAGGGCGACTCGATGAGCTTCGACGCGAACCGCCCCCACCAGTACCTGCCCGACGAGACGACGGTGCCGGTGCGGCTCCTGCTCGTGGTCTCGCTCCGACCGGGGGAGCGGATCCCGATGCCGCCCGTCCCCTGAGCTCCGGTCCCGGGCGCGCTGCCCGGGAACTCGGAAGCGTTGAAGAGAGTGACATGGTGCACGGCCTCCATCATCTGACGGCGCTCGCGGGCGATCCCCAGGCGAACCTCGATTTCTACACGGGCCAGCTCGGTCTGCGGCTGATCAAGACCACGGTGAACTTCGACGACCCGAGCGTGTACCACCTGTACTTCGGCGACGGGGCGGGGACGCCGGGCACGGTGATCACCTCGTTCCCCTACGGCCGCGCCCTGCCGGGCGAGCGCGGGGCGGGGGAGGCGAGCGCGGTGACGCTCCTCGTACCCGAGGGGACGCTCGACCGGTGGGCGGCGCGGCTTCCCGAGGCCACGGAGGCGACCGCGTTCGGCCGGCGGCAGCTCCGCCTGCTGGACCCCGACCGGATGGAGATCCGGCTGGAGGAGGCTCCCGAGCGGATCCGGGTGGAGTGGCCGGGGATGCCGATCCCGCCCGAGGAGGCGATCGTTCGGATGGGCGCGATCACGCTGACCCCGGCGGTTGCGCACGCGGTCGGCACGTTCGCGGACACGGGAGCGATGCTCCGGGGGCTCGGGGCGACCGTGGCGGGGCGCGAGGGCGACACCGTGCGGTACGCGCTGGGCGACGCCTTCCTCGACGTCGTGGAGGACGCGGACCTGCCGCCGCTCCGCCAGAGCGCGGGGTCGATCCACCACGTCGCGTTCCGGCTGGCGGACGACGCGGCGCAGGCCGAGGCGATGGCGGCGCTCCGCGCCGAGCGCGTCGCGACGACCCCCGTGCGCGACCGCGACTACTTCCACTCGATCTACTTCCGCGAGCCCGGCGGGGTGCTGTACGAGATCGCGACCGAGACGCCGGGGTTTACGACCGACGAGACGTTCGAGACGCTGGGCTCGGCGCTCCGGCTGCCGAAGCAGCACGAGCCCCGGCGCGCGGCGATCGAGGCGCATCTGACCCCTCTGAAGCGCCCCTGAGAAGGCCGGGAGAACCGACCGGCCGTCCGCCGGAAGACGGACGGCCGTCATACTGAACTCCCGTGTCGCTCTCGGCCTTTCCTCATCGCTTCCTTCCCCCGGGCGATCCGGCGGAGCGGCTCACGCTCCTCGTGCTCCACGGCACGGGCGGGGACGAGAACTCGATGCTGGAGCTCGCGGTGACGATGGTCCCCGGGGCCTCGATCCTCGCCCCGCGCGGGGGCGTGAGCGAGGGCGGGGCGATGCGCTGGTTTCGGCGGCACGGGGAGGGCGTCTTCGACGAGGCCGACATCCGTGCTCAGGTCCCCCGGCTCGCCGGGTTCATTGCCGAGGCGTGCCGGGCGTACGACCGGAATCCCGAGTGGGTGGTGGCGGTGGGTTACAGCAACGGCGGGAACATGGCGGCGGCGACGATGCTGCTCGCGCCGGAGACCCTGCGCGGCGCGCTGATGTTCCGCCCGATGATCCCCCTGACCCCCGACCCGCTCCCCGACCTGACGGGGCGGGGGGCGCTCCTCGTCTCGGGGAACGCCGATTCCCTGGGGCCGCTCGAATCGGGGACGCGGCTCGCGCGCGCGCTCTCCGAGAGCGGCGCGCGGGTGCGCCACGAGATCCTCCCGGCGGGCCACGGCCTCGTCACCCCCGATCTCGATCTCGGCCGCCAGTGGCTCCGCTCGCTCGCCTGAGGCAAAGACTCAGATTTTCCGATCATTCGGAGTGCGATGCCGCTGACGCTCCGCTACGATCTCGCCGGGATGGGTTGGGGGTTGGCGCATCTCGGAAACGGCGAGACCGAGATCGCGTGCTCGGTCGAGTGGGAGGTCGACACGCTCGCCGAGATTCTGCGCGAGGCGTGCTACCAGTTGGAGCGTCATAAGGAGCGTACGCACCGCGAACTGACCGAGCGCCCGTACGGCATCGGTGACCCACCGTACGCCGCGCGGTCGATCGAGTTCTTCACCTGGCCCTCGGGGCGGTACATCCTTGAGTTCGATCAGAAGCCGCCGACCTCGCTCGGAACGCCGCCGACCGATACTCCGCCCGAGACGCCGCTGACCGGATGGCTCGTCTGGCGACCGACGTTCAAGGACGAAGGAAAGGAGGAACTGATCTTCGTCTGGGCCACGACGGTCGGCGAGTTCGCCGTTATGGCCGATGAGGTCGCCACCGATCTGCTGACTCGGTACGGCTTCAAGGGCTACGCCGAACGGTGGCACGAGTTCGACTTTCCCCTCGCGCTCTACGCCCGACTCCGGATGCTAAGAGGCGAAAAGACGCTGACGATCGCGCTCGACTGAGCGCCCGACGATCTCAGGGGCGGGTCCGCACCGATTCTGAGACCTAGAGCCTGCAGAGAACGAAGAGGAGGCACGAAAAGACCGGAGACCGCGAATCGCGATCTCCGGCTTCCGAAATCCGAAGCGGAGCGATCTCAGCCGTTCTTATGGCCGGAGTCGTTCTTGTCGCCCTGCTCCTCGATCTCCTTCTTGGCGGCGGCGTACTCCTCGGGGGAGAGGGGAGCCTGCGCGCCCTTGTCCACACCCGGATCGTCGATGCCGACGCCCTCGGTGTTCTGCCCGCCCTCGGTGCCCGCGCCGGGGTTGCCCTGGGAGTCGGAAGGATTGCCGTCGGGGTCTGTGAAGTAGCTGCTCATAGCCTCTCGGTCTACGAGGCGTCCCCACTCGCCGTTGCCGCGCCGCTCAGGTAGTGCGTGGCGACCTCGACGGTGCGGCGGCCCTGGAACCGCGCCGAGGCGAGGGCGTCCTCGTCGGGCGGGGTCTGGCCGTTGTTGCTGGCGAAGGAGACGCCGTACGGGTTGCCGACCTTGAACTGGATCGGATCGGCGAACGCGGGCGACACGATGATCGCGCCCCAGTGGTAGAAGGTGTTGTTCATCGCGAGGATCGTCGCCTCCTGACCACCGTGCTGGGTCGCCGCGCTCGTGAACGAGCCCCCGACCTTGTTCACGAGCTTGCCCTGGCCCCACAGCGGCCCCGTGCTGTCGAGGAACTGCTTCAGCTGCGCCGCCGGGAGGCCGTAGCGCGTAGGCGAGCCGAGGAGGATGACGTCGGCCCACTCCAGGTCGGCGAGGGTGGCCTCGGGGATGTC
>JAOQMM010125758.1:0-17393 GCA_027563515.1 Erythroxylum platyclados
TAAAATATTAATATACAAAAGCAATTTATGTTAAAATTGCAAGATGTCTTGACCAATATAGTTTTGTTTTTATTTTTGAAAAAGCTAAAACTTTTGGCTTTGTACTTGATTTCTACATTTATAAGTTTTCTTAACACATTCTAATTCAGTGGGCATTATCATTTTAGATATCTCACTGCGCATATGCGCAGTTATCACCTGCTAGTATCTTGGAACTTGTGACCACCTTTTTATTGCTTTTTGCCTTTCTTAGGATTACAAATTTCTCTAATAATAGTAGAATGTATTTAAGGCTTTTTGGAGCTTTGTTATTGTGTACGTGTAATGATCATAAATGTTTTATGGATACTTATATGAAATTTTTAATGTTAGATAAAAAGTCCTTAAAAGCAAATGGATAACCATTCCAAGTTAATGTCTAGTTCATGTTTCAACCAAAGTAAAAAAAATAACAAAGATTAATAAAATTGAAGATAAAATGTTTTAGGTTCTTTAACAAAAAACTAGTAACAAAATATATAATCAAATGTCTAAAAGATAAAAAGGCTAAAGCTTAGAACCAATATAAGAACTAGAAGGAAGACCCAATTTGGTTGAAAAATAAAAATACAAGAAATGAACTAAAGTATAAGAGCTTGGAGACACAAGAAATCAAAACTTTGTTAAACCATCAAAAGGTATTGAAGCAGAGAAGTGAATCATAACTCCACCATTTACACTTTGATTTGCTTTCAAATATTTATTCGTTCATTCATCATTTTATGATTTAGATTTTATCTTCTTGTTCATTCCCTATTTATTAACAATTTCCTTTGTTTCTACACATAAAATGATTATATACAAGATTTTCTCTCAAAAATCAACTAAGAACAAGAATTAAATTTAGGGGAGTGATCATAGTATTAATATCTTTAATATTGATATTCTTAGCATTACAAATTTCTCTAGAATTTATATTTTCTTAAATTTAAATATACAAGACTTATTTGTAATTGAATGCTTTTTCAAATTAAATCTTGAAATTTAAAGAGTTATAGTTTATACCTTATACTTTAAAATAGTGTCATAATCTATATACATTGTCTAATACATGAATATTAGTCAATTCATAACTAACTATTTTTAAGAATATTGTATAAATAAATACAAGTGAAGTTGTTTTTAGGCCAGTAGACTTGTTTTATTTCATATAACATCAAAATTAACTTCCATTATTATAATGTTGAGAGGATGATGAATCAAGTGAAAATGAACCTATAACGCCTTGAAACAACAAGGCCAAAGAGTGCCACTAATAGTAAGGACTATAACTATAAAACATTTTCTAATAAGCTAACTTAAGGAGTATTGAATCATTACATGTTGAGAAAGAAAGAAGATTATGGATGTAGATATTAATTGTGACTGAATTATATATTTAGGCCTTAATTGAAATTTCAAAGTATAAATGAAAGACTATGACATCTAACGTGAAATGAATATCAATTTTTTGTATTAAAAATGAGAGCCGAGTGGAATACTTTATAAATTTATATTACATGAAAACTAATCAAACTCTTTAATATTTTTTTAAAAAGTAGTTTAATAAGAATTGCAATGTGATTGTTATTATGCTAGTCTAAATTTAGGCTATTACATTTATAAAAAAGATTAACACTATTAAAATATTCTTAATAACAAAAAGTACTTATAAAACAAATTCAAAAACCTAGTCAAATAAAACTAAAATCCTTTAAGTATATATATAAAAAGAAAAAGTCTGATACTTATAAAATAAAATTAAATTAAAAGAGTCATTTTAATATGAATTGTAGATTTGGGCCTTAATAGGAATATCAATGTAAGTGGATTGAGACATCCTAACTGCGGTAAGTATCAAAATTTCTTATTAGGAGATGAGATAGAATACTTTATAAATTTATAATATATGACTACTGATCAACTTTTAAATAGTTCTTTTCAAAAAAAATAGTTCAATAAGGGTTGCAATGAGATTGTTGGTATATTAGTATAAGTTTAGATTATTAAATTTATGAAAAATTAAAATTGAATTAAAATATTCTTAATAACAAAAGAAGTAAAATTTGAAAATAAATAACTTATAAAAAAGAACATTGAAAGCTTAGGTAAATGAAACTAAGATCCTTTAAACATATAAAAAGAATAAAGTTAATACTTATAAAAGGGTAAAATTTAAAGGCCATATTTTCATAAGATTAAATTCTAAGTACTAACAAATCATTAGAAGTAAACTTTTTCCGTATAATAAATCCATAAATTGTATTCTTAAAGAAATTTATGTGTATTACAAGCCGATTAAAAATAATTTAGAATATGTATTAACTTTTTATACTTCCATTGATAATACAACCCATATCATTATTTAATTGGTTAATAAATAATATAAGTAATAAGTATATCTAAGTAGAGGACAAAAGAGACCTTTCGACTACCTAATTATATTATTTAGTAAAAATTACCAAGAAATGTTAATAACTATTATTATCATGTGTGAATACATATAAAACAATAAAGATATTTAAAACTATCTATTCATAGTATCATTAAGATTAATCATATTTTTCAATATATCATATAAAGAAATAAAAATCAATCTTAAGTGATGAAACTAAAAAATATTTTATTTTTAATTAAAATTAAATATATGTAGAAGATAAAAGAACTTGTTATGCGAAAATTAAAAGATAAAACTTTGTTCTTAAAAATAGAAGGTAAAATTAATTATAAAATTAGATGGAATTCAATTGACCAGTTTACTTTTATTGGCTTTAACGTCATGGCTAGTGAGGATTAACAAAGAGTGATTGTAGTATAAATTTCAGGTATGCTAGCTGAGACACAAGCTCAAGGAGAGAGATTCAGGCTGTAGCAGGAATTCCTTTTCTTTCATGGAGGGTGAGCACAAGACGAATAGCTCCAACATGAAGATGTGTATGGTTCTGTTATCTCCAAAGAGAGATGAGCTCCTTTGGAATTTCTAACTTCATATACTATTCTGTGGTGATAGCACTCGGCTACCCCTGGTCAGAGGGCACACGAGGAGTACATTACCAAGGTATGTGACGTTGTTTACACTAGTGAATCGAGAAAGGCTCTTCTCGCTATGACTCCTAAGCTCGTGAAATATTTCATCGATAAGCCTTACCGAAGCTGCATCATGGGTTTCCAACCTATATACTAGTCAAAGTGGTGTATAAAACAGATCATCCATAAGAGATCAAAGATAAACAAAGATTGACTGTAGTATAAATTCCAGGTATGGTAGCCGAGACATAAGCCCTTTTTCCTTAATGCCTTTTTGGAATTTACACTCTCCAATCTTTCCCCATTTAACAACGAACTCAAACAAGATCTATGGTCTAAGACTTTTGATGCACAGGATCCTCATAAAGAGGCAAGTGTAAAGTATACTTGTCTTTTTGTATGACCAGGACTACATTACTCAAGAATTAGGAGAGAGAGAACTTAAAAAGAAGTTATAGAATGAAAACACACAATATTTTCTATTGATGATTATCTGAGTACAACAAAAGAGAAGCCTTTCTTTTATAGACTAAGCAAGGGGATAAAGACAAAAAATTTTAAGGGAAAAGATTCTGTAGGTACAATAATGCACACTAACTTACAAAAGTAAATAGTAAAAAGAAGAGTGATTGGGAAACACTGGGTTCCAAAGATTCTTTTACAAGATAAGAAGGAATCTTTAAAGAGGGGCAAAGAGAGAATGTAGGCCACCACTGTCATTGTCAAAATCTTCTGTCAAGTCTATGTCATCATCAACTTTGTCCATGGCTTCGATAAAATGGTCAATTTCTGTATCAGACCAAATTAGAGGCCATGGGCTTTGAGCATCTAGAAATGGGTTAGAAAATGGATTGGTCTCATTAGGCTCAATGTTGTTGGGTCATTTAGAACCTTCAGTATGATCAGCTTGTTGCTGGGGTTCAAAGCCTAAAGAACAAGGCAAGTCGCCAGCTATGACATTAAAACCAGTAAAAGTAAACTGGTCAACTGAAGTCCAATATCTAGCAAAGGGAGAAATAGGTTTTGGGAGAGTAAAATCTTCATGATAAGGGCCGAGAGATGTAGTTAGAGGATTTTTAGAGAGAGGAGGAAAGGATTTTGGAGTTTTGGCGTACTGAGGAAACTTCATGATGGGAAGGAGGAGAGGTATTGTTGTGAAGAGAAAAGGAGAGATCAACTGAACTTGTTTCTTAGGTTAAGAAAGAAAGACGACAAGAATATTGTGATGTCCTTTGATATGGTGAATTGTGATTTTATAGCGTGAAAATCATTCTTGCAATCAAAGCAACTGACTGTCTGGTAGTTTCTTCTTTTTAGGGTCAAGAATCTAGGGAAAAGCTGTGTTATCCATTTCTATCACAAAGTGATAAGGGTAGAGGATGTTTAGAGATTGACTCTGGATGGAACAAATGTTCGTTGTCAACAGGTTTAAGTAATTCTCGTATATTTTTGGGTCTTAGTCTTGATTTTTAATTCCAATCCAAGGTCGAGAATCAGGATCATCATCATCATTTTAACAGTGAAATTGGCAAGCAAGTGGACAACGATGAATTTCCTTTTTCTGTTGTTTTATGTTTGTCTTCTTCCTTCATTGATTATATAGCTCATCATCATCACTTTTTGAGTCATAATTCAAACAGATCTTGCAATCTGGTTCACACATTGATGTACCTACATCCCAGACAAAATGTCTGCGTCGATGGCTTACGTTTATAGGTTCTCCATCAGGTTTGAAATAATCTTTTCCTTCTATATGTGAGAACACTAGTTAAAGCATCAAAATAGAACTAGATGTAGTTGAACGTCTAGGCTGATCTTCATTGGGCCTGTTGTAGATGGATTTCACAATTCCATCTTGTAAGGTCTTTATAATAAAAGGAGTGGTGGTGTGGAAGGAATGCCTATGAGGAGTATGAAACACTTTTTGGTAGTTAGTGATCCATTCAGTTGGCATCAACTTTTCAAGCTCCATTGGTGGTAATTGTTTCAAAATTTGTATGATAGTAGTTTGATCATGACTCTGTCTGCTACCATATATAAGGCATCTGAAGTGGAATTGGGAAAATTGAGATCTATTGCATGATTCTGTAATCGATAGATCATCTGATGGTGTAGAGTGGCCATAATGGCTGTAAGATCTTGTTATGCTCCAGTAATTTGAATGTGGACTTGAAGTCGTTCAGAAAAAGTAGGACCATCCAACCTGATATTGAAATCAGGGGCAATAGTGAGGATGACACTTCCATTATTGAGCGTTGTCAGTGGACTATCACTTAGTGCATTTTGGTACGTAGTATAGGGAGTGTCAAGAAGAGAGATCCAGCCTATAGTCAAAATGCCTTTTCTTCCATGGAAGGTGAGAATAAGACAAATAACTCCAATATAAAGATGTGTATGGTTCTATTCTCTCCAAAGAGAGATAAACTCCTTTAGAATTTCTAGCTGCTGGCTGCCTTAGTGAGTGTGAGTGGATGAGCTCCAGACTTGTCTCCTATTGAGCACTCCAACCTCTCTTAAAAATGTTGACCATATAAGCCCCAGGATGGAATCATAAGGGGTTTGACACTTACACTGTATCTACGGTCCAATCTTATGGATAAGTTACGGATATAGGGAACTTAGCCATAATGCATATTCAAATTGTATTTGTTGTACCAACGGTGTTTTGTAGTTGTATTTAATGTACACTTTTCTGGTTAATGAAATTTCTTTAATTAATTAAGAGTCTCAACTTTGTAAAAATTTTATTTTGTACTTGAATTTGTGTAGAACTTTTCCAATAGTTAATGAGATTTCCTTAATTACTTTTAAAAAATTAGTTAGGACTTAGTTATCTTTTCTACTTAAGTTCCTGATGTTCTTATAAACTATCTTTTTTTCTTTTTTAACTCAACTTTATGATCGCGGAGGTTAATTTTAACATCATTTATATTAAATTTTGACTAAATAGCAATAACTTAATTTTGTGTCTTATTTATATGAAAATAATTAGTTAGGAGTTGGTTAATAAATATACTATAAATTTATAAAGTCTTTATTATAAATTTTCTTTTCTAATATGAGATTTTAATATTCATCTAATATGAAATATCATAATCAAATATATATCATTTTTCTATTTATATTCTTCACTATTTTTCTTGTCAAAATGTGATTGCGAAATTTTAAGAAGTAATAAAATTTTAGTATCAACGAAAATCAATTATAAGATTACTATATCTGTTACTACTTTTTGTTTAGTTATTTTTTCACTTAAAATATCAAATCCTTTTTAGATTTTGTGTTCATTGAATTTCATATATTTATCTATTGTTAGTTATTCTTTTTTTTCTTTACTAATTTCTTTTAAGAATACGTAATTTTATTAAGGAAAGTATGAAACTTTACTAAGGACCAATTATACAAATTCCATTGTTGTTAAATAAGTTTGATCCAATTTCTTCTTTTTTATTTTTAAAAATTTTATTTATATATGAAATTATAGATTTGAAAAAGAAAACTTAGCTCTATTATTTTCGGTAGAAACACAGAGCGGAAGTACTAAATAGAAAAGTGATAATTGAGGGTTTAAATATCTTACACCGTTAATCTTTAGATCGTACGAACAAGAAAATAAAGTTTTAGGTAGCTAGGTACATGTTTTATCAGTATGAAGAGGTTATAGAAAGATCTCTCGTATTTTTCATAAACACCCAAATCTAATGGTAAAATATTTTGTACACAAATCTTTTTCTTCCAGTTATATTATTAATATGTTTACAAAATATCAGAACTAGGTTAGTAGATTTTATCATTGTAATAATATAGAATAATTCATGTTCATCTTATATTTTCATAGCCACATCTTCTTTAATAGCCACATGTTGTGTTAGAATTACATAATTATGAAATTATCATATCCATAATCATTTAAGTTGAAATTATTTCATTATTTGTTCTTCAATCAATAGCCATATAAATTAAAATTGTTTGCAACACCAATGGTCCATTTATAATAACACACTATCATAAATCAATTAACATGGGATAACACACTATTATAAATCAATCACACAACTATTCTCTTTTTACATACAAAATAATTATTATATTTCAATCAATACTCATCTTGAAGAGAAATATTAAGAATATTCTAAAATAGACATATTTGTGAATATGATGATTTAATGCTACTTATATATATCAATATAAATTTTAAAATACTTCATTATTATAAAAATAAAATCTACCATCCTACTTATAAATATATTATGTAATTTGCAAGAAATATTTGAATTTTATGCTATATTCATGGAGTATGTATTTATGCTGAATCAGGAAAATCTCCTATCTAATCTTTTACTCCAATTTCGTGCATATTCCAACACAAACTATCAACCTATGGTGTAATATGGACATTTACACCTATTTTTGTGAAAAACAAAAGAACCATCCAATATATCACTATTTAGAGCAATGTTTCAACCTTGAATCAACCGGCCATGTTTGATAAGATATGATAATCGAATCAATGGGTGATTCACATGACTACCCAAACCTGGTTAGTGTGTTCGTAATGACCAAATTAATGATTTCATGTTACTATTATGTAATATATAATGTTGGACAAGATATAAATATAAAATGAACAAAAGAGAAAAGATAAATATACAAACAACCAACATCTAAAGCTATAAACATTTGTAACTAAGTGTATATCTATAAGAACATATCTAACTAAAAGGACGATTAAGAGTTAAATATTGAAGAGAACCAATCACTTTTCTGCAAAACTCACCATCATGAAAGGCAAGACTAGAATGTTTGGTGAGTGGATGGCGAGCAACCATAGTGTTTGGATAAGGTTTAGCATATGACATCTTGGTATGAGTAAGAATGTCAGCAATGTATTTTTATTGACTGAGCATAATGCCTTTTAGTTGATGTTTAATTTCCACATATAAGAAACAATGGAATTGATTAAGATCTTCAGCTAGAAGTGCTACTACATTTGAGTAATAAACCATAGCACATGGCTCTCCATTGAACCTATAACAAGAATGTCATTCATATAAACAAGAACAAATAATTTTATAAGTCTCAAGAGTTAAGATGAAAAATGAAGTACTTGCTTTTAAAGATTGAAACCTGAGGTCATTGAGAAATTTTGTGAGATGGTGAAACTAAGCATATGGGGCTTATTTGACGCCATAAAATGACTTATGTAAATGACACATATAGTTTGGCTTTGCAAGATCATGAAATCCAATAGGTTGTTCCTTAAATATGTCATGATTAAAATAACTATAAAGAAAGGAATTTGAATTGTCCAGTTGTCTAATCAACTAGCCATAAGAAATTGTAAGAGCAACTATTGTATGGAATGTAGTTGCCTTAACAACAAGGTTGAATGTTTTTGAATAATCAACTCCATCTTACTATTTGCATTCCTTTACAATAAGACACACTTTATAGTGGTATATTTTCCCATCAATTGTGCGCTTGATTTGAAATGCCTACTTATTGTCAATTAAATTTGTGTCTTTAAAATGAGGGACTAATGTTCAATTTTGATTGGTGTGTAAAGCTACAATTTCATTAAACATGACTTTTCTCCACTCGTAAAACATTTTAGCCTGGCCAAATGTATGAGGTTCAATTTTCAGGTAGTTTAGGTGTTTATGAAGCTGGGTAGAATAGGCATGTCATTTAGAAATAGTGGTGGGACAAAGCTACATTCTATGGGAATGATCAAGATGAGAGAGATTATTGAAATGGACATGAATAGAAGGTGCAGTACTAGTGGAAACGATTTGAGGATAATGACTAAGGTCAACAACTAAATCTGATCAATGGATTTGAGAATTGAAATGATGAGAGGATGGAATCCTAGTGACAATAGGATGGAGATGAAGGAGAAGGTTGAGTTTTAATAGTGAAGAGGTAGGTAAGGAAGAAATTAAATTGGACTTAGACTTCTTGATAGAGGATTAGGACTATAATTAAAAGAAGGGATAAAGGACACAACTGAAGGTACTTTATGTGACAACAATGAAGAAGGTGAGTTGTTTGTGATCACTAGCCATGGTATAGATGGGTAATGGTAAGAGCTTTCAATATGTCATTTTGCACGAGAAAATCATTATACATAAACTTAATATGCCTATAAACAAAAATTCAATTTGAAGAGAAATCATGACAATGAAAACTTGAATGATTAGAAGACTTATATATATCAATATATATACATATGTATTTATGGATGAGTTCAAAAGGCAAATTTGTGATTATTAAAGGGATGAAGAGGAGGATAAATGGCATGACCAAAAGGACGTATAGAAGTATAATTTGGGAATAGTTTTACATAGAAGATAAGGACTTGTTATAAAGAAATTTTTTTGGCAACAAATTAATACACGAGATAGCCATAGAAAAGGAAAAATTTTAGAATTTTAAAGGCATATTAGATTGAGAAAGCAATGGATCAACAACATAAAGAAATTTCCTTTTAGTGGTGCCATTTTGCTAATGTGTATATATTTAAGGCAACAATATGTGTAATCTTGAAAGCGGAGAAATATTTGTGTAATTTTTTGTACTCCCCACCTAATCCGAATTAAATGCCTTAATTTTGATTGTGAATTGGCATCAATATTTTGCTCAAAAGACAAAAATATGGAATAGAAATCATTTTTATTTTTATCCACGAGAAATGTGTAAAATCATCTATACAAAGAATAAGATATCTATAACCTAAATCAGACATAGTAGGAACAGGTCCCACACATCATAATGGACAATATCAAATAAAGCTTTACTTATGTATTCAACACTAGCTAAAGGAACGTTAGACAATTTTCTTTGGAAACAAAAGGAACATGGTTCTTTATTAGAGACAAAACATGACAAATTATTATTTTTGATAATATGACTAGCTTTCCTAAAATGAGGTTTTCCTAATTTCAAATGTAGTATTGAAGAGATAAAAACCCTTTCAAGTATAGTGTGTTTAATTGGCTTAGATCTCAAAGTATAGACTCTATTTTAACTCTTATCGTCCATGAGCACATTTGTGGTAAGCTAGTTCTTTAAAAAAAAGTGAATTAGCCAAAATTAAAAAAAAATTCGGAGTTAAACAGTTTATTCCTTGATCTTGCGAAGTTTTCGATGGACCTTTATGTGTAGAATCCTACAAAATATCATGACAAGACTCATTAGCTTCAATAATATCTATAAATTCAAGGGCATGAATGATGACATTAGATACTCTAAAAATGAACTCTTCATCCCCTACCTTTAATGTTAACTTGCCTTCGTAAACATCTATTATTAACTTAACAGTCGCTAAAATGGTCAATCGAGGCCTAGAGGCACTTCTACATCCTCCTCTATGTTAAGAATCACAAAATCAGTTGGGAATATAAATTTATCAACGTTAACTGGCAAATCTTCTACAATTTTCCTAGGATATTTTATTGATCTATCAGTTAGTTGCATACTTATCCTAGCCGGTCTAAGTTTTCCTATTCACAATTTCTCAAACAACGAATATGCTAAATCCTTATTTATTTTTAAACTAACAATTTCACAAGAAATAAAGAAACTCTTTGGATTTATTTTCTTCTCTGGTAATTTTCTTTTCTTACCTTTTAAGCTCCTCTCACTCAGCGTAGTAGTCTCCAACTTCTCCATTTTCTCCATGTTTAATAGTAGTTCTTTAAAAGGTTCCATATGTTTTGTTAGTTACACAAGAGCTTCAACAAAAGGTAACTTATCTTATAGTTGTTTCAACAGATCAAGAAATTTACCCAATGAAAGCAAGATCACCAACACTTCTTTGGTAGTTTCTAAAGTAAAGAAAGCTCTTAAAAGAATACAAAGCTCCTTGTATCTCACTTCCCTTAATGAATCTTTATGAGATAAAAAGAAGAAAGTATTGCTTAAAATAATCCAAGTTACTAATATTAAACATTCTATATTAAAATAGAGATCAAGAATTATATGGCTCAAGTAAGTGATAAAAACTCTTCTTTCACAACTAAGTATTATCTAGAAGAAACACCAATAGAATAATTTCCCTGTTAATTGACCATGGAACCTTATTAAGTTAAAGAATTGATATTCACCAAGAAGTAGCGTCTTTCTTTTCCAACATAATTAGCTCTCCTATTGAAGCAAACTCATCAGTGTTCACTTTGCAATCATTTATCAATGACCAATTATCTGAGTAGAAGGCTAAGTTCTTGACCAAGCCTTTTAATGCTAAAGATGTAGAGGTTTCTCTCTTTGCACTCAGTCTTAATAAGGCCACTAAACCTGATGGTCTAAAAACTTTATTCTTTTAAAAAGACTTGACATCTCACTAAGATAATAATCATTAATGCAGTTCTAAAATTCTTCAACAAGGGAAAAATGTTAATGGAATTGAATGTCCTTCATTTGTCTCATCCCTAAGGTATAAGCTCCTAGCTCAATGAAAGATTACAGGACAAATCTCCTACTATAATACCACATATAAAGCTATAGCTAAACTGTTTAGTAATAAGTTCAAAACATAACTAGTTCAATTTTTTACAAGGTTCCTTTGTTAAGGGAAGACAAACTAAGGACAACATTTTGATAGTTAGGAG
Organism: Erythroxylum platyclados; assembly: GCA_027563515.1. NCBI lineage: Eukaryota > Viridiplantae > Streptophyta > Magnoliopsida > Malpighiales > Erythroxylaceae > Erythroxylum > Erythroxylum platyclados. Next base: position 11,655 of record JAOQMM010125758.1, read on the forward strand.
TTCTTTAAGAACTACAATAGGAAGGAATTTAATAAAAAGTAAGCAACAGAGACAGATTTTCATAAAGTTTTTTATTCACTAGATTGAAAATTCATCTTAAACTCTCTACAGACTTTTGAGTTCCCTATTAAATTTATTAGATGGATAGAGCAATATATCAATTTAACTTCTTATAGAATCCTAATTAATGGAGAGACATCGAACATCATTAAAGGAGACAAACAAATAAGTCAAAAGGATCTCCTTTCACCTTATTTATTCACTATAAGTATGGAAATCCTTAATAGACTCATCAGTAAAGTATCGGCATTTATAAGAAGTTCAAATTCCTTTCTAAATGTAAGAGCTTGGAAATTAGCAATCTTTCATTTGTAGATTATCTTATCCTCTTCTCCAAGGTTGATCTTGATTCAATTAGTGCTCTTACTCTAAAAAATTTTCAGCAATCTTTTGACCTTTTTCATCAATAAAGAGAATAGCGAGCTCTTTTTATCCTCAGATGCTCAAGGTCTAATCGTTTAGTTCAACTACTTAACTAGTTTGAAAGTATCCAAGGTCCCTATTTCTTACTTAGGCATCCTAATTTCCTCTAAAAGGACAACTTATTCTAACCTCCATCCTCTTATAGAAAAGATAGACAAAAGGATCTCAAGTTAATGTAAAAGAAGTTAGTCTTTTTTTTATAGAATTTAATTAGTTAAATCAATCTTAAACAACCTCCATTTCCATTGGATATCTCATGTAATGCTCCTTGTTAGCACTGTCACGCCCATTAAAAAACTAATTAAGAAGTTTTTCTGGTCAGAAAAAAGCAACTCCAAATAAGTGACAAAGGTTAAATGGAGTGACTTGTGCTTACCTAAAGTGGAAGGAGACTTAGGGATTTGACCAGTTAGAACCACCAATAAAGTGTAGATAATAAAGAGAATATAGAGGATAATCACAGATAAAAACTGACTTTGGATTAGATGGATACAAACCTCCTACTTAAGGAATATGAGCTTTTAGTGTACAAAGCCAAAATCTAACTCATCATGGATGGTGATCCACATTCTTAAGCTAAGGGAAAAGGTTAAATTGGAATTCCTTTATAAGATAGGAAATGATGCTTCAACTTTATTTTAGAATGACAACTAAATAAGTGTAGGCCCTTTAAGACGATACCCTGACATCTCTCATCTTTGAGGACACACCCCTAAAATAGCTTCATTCAGGGATGTTCTAATTATAGCTCCTTAATGCAACTGATTAATAACTTTCTAGCTTCAACAAACCTGCTTAGTCATCACTCTCTAAACCAAAAAGACAAAATTATTTGGAACAGACATCCCTTAGGAGTTTTTTTAACTACTTTATACAAAGACTAGTTGAGACTTCAAGGCCCTAGAGTTCCATGGAACAAACTTATCTGGATCAAAGCAGACTCATTCCAGAGCCTTAACCATCTTTGGCTTGCAATAAGGGAAAGATTGAACACACTTAATAGAGTGAATAAATTTCTCAATATCCCTAATACTTTTGTGCTTTGCAACCAAGCTTCAAAAAAGGTTGAACACCTCTTTTTCGACTACAACATCTCTTCATTCCTTTGGCATAAAATTCTGTTACTTTGCGATACTACTTTCCTAACCTTAAGATAACATGGTTTCATTTTCTAGTTAAGATTCAAACAGAAGGGAAAGGATGCTAATTGGATTGTGTTTAAAGTATCCCTTAATAACACAGTATACAAAATTTGGTGGAAAAGAAACCAAAAGATCTTTAAAGAATTAATTTGTAATTTATCACAATCATACTTAGCCTAATTTGTAATTTATATCAATCCTAATCATGGATTTATGTATATCTAATTTTTTTTACTTTTAATGAAAGATCTTTTGTTTCCTTTATTATCTTTTTCCTTATATTTAAACCCCAATTACTTCCTCTCTCATAAGACCAATTAAAAGAGAAGATATTTAGGTAATGTTTCCAGAGGTCTCAAAATTTTTATTAAAAATTAAGATTATTTGTTCATAAATAACAATTGTCATCTGGATTTATTTCTTAAAAATAGCTAATTACTTATATAGAAATTTAAGTTTTAAACAAGTGTGAAGAATTATAACTACAAATCAATTATGCTCAGATCACTAGAAATTTATTCCTACTCCAAATATTAGAATAGTTATTTAGATGAATTCTTAACTTATAACCAATGTTATGAATACCGTACCGGTATCGGTATCGGTACGATATCAAATTTAGTTATGATAAGATACTGTACCGGTATTGGTCAATATCTGGTACTATTTCGAGTAATTTTTTACATTTATAAAATAGTTCCTGACTTTTTTAAAATTGAAAAATAGTCTTTCAATATATTGTACTATATAATTTATAATTTTACATCAATCTTGGCTCAAAAAATAATAATAATGGAAATTTAAATGGTAACAATTTATTTATTTTTCTTAATATTATTTTCAAATATTCCACATATAAATAAAAATCACAATTATTACTTAAAGAAAATTTTTAAAAGTAAATTTATATTATTAATATAATCAAATAGATACTAAATATAAGAATCTAAATCATACACATAAAAATATGTTCGTTAACAAAAAATAATAATTACAATTGAATTCAAGTAATACAGACACCATTAAAAAATTTTATTATAATAATTCTTAATTTTGACAATAAAAATAATATTATCATAATTATAATTATAAATTAAAAAGATAAATGACTTTTGTCATCTTAATTATATTTTATAAATTAATTAATTAATTAACAATATATTAAATTTTATTCAATAATTTAAATTTTACAATATACAATTTATTTTCAAATTTAAAAAATATAAAAAATAATGACAAGAAATCCATATCTATAAACCTATAAAACTAAATCTTATTGTCATACACCCTATTTAAAATAATAAAACTTTAAAAGGTTTATAGGATATACAAATGACCACATATTCAACACTTAAAATTCATAATTGTTTTTCTTTGTGGCTTGTGCTTCTGTGGTCTGCAACTCTAATGCTCTTCTTCCTCTTCTACACGCCACAAATACTATATTTCTCTCAATCTACCAATCGTTTTGATCCAACTACAAGAACATGCAAAGCTTATCAATAACTCCAACAACTGAAACTGTGTTATATGCTTAACCTTATTTGCTTTGCTTATGACAAGCAACAATGGCAGTATGGATGTGGAGCAGCGGCAGCAATTGATAAGCAGCTTTGTAGAGAAACAACAGTGATGGACAACAACAAGAAAGACACTGCCGAATGGACGGCGAGAGAGAGTGAGACCTATCATTTGAAAGACAGGTGGCCGAAATGGGGAAGGGCATAATGAGGAAGGAGGCTCTGACAGTTAGATTAAAATTTTTTCAATTTAATCCTATAGTTTTAAAAAAATTTCATATTTTCATAGTTTTAAAATTCAAGGTACCGGCCAGTATTGAAAAGTTTGGCACCAGAAATTGGTACGATATCGTTAATTTCAGTATCTTTTTTTAACGGGTATCGGCCGGTATGATATGAAACATAAAACATTGCTTCCAACTCCCCCTAATTGTAGTTTATACGAATATATGTTGTTTCTATACGTGCATGGAACTCAGCAAACTTGAATATGGATTCAAGTTCTCTGTTGCTTGGTAAAGCAGCTCTTGGACTGGACCTCCTTAAAGTAAAACCACCAAAAGCGATGAAAGATGACTAAAACTAGTGGAATATAAATATAAGATTATTCTCACAAGTAAAAGTGAAAAGGAAAACATTCGAATGTTAAATTAGGCATATGCCAGTGCCATCTTCAGTTTCTCCTCTCCAGTCGCATGATCCTATTTCTCAAAATGATATACATCATTTGTTTGTCTAATCTCCTGAGGCTTACATTGGCACTCCTTTATTATCTTTTTATTAATCGAAGTCGTCATGATACTGTTGCTTTCAGTGACAGGTTCTCAAATAAGTTAGTTTAACAGGAATGGTTGAGGCTCCAGGGACCAGGGTTCAATATCTTGGTCGTGTGGCCAAAGTGGACAAAGCACAGGTACTTATTGCCTGCGTGACTTACTACTTTAACAATTTGTAGAAAAAAGAGATGGGTTACAACAGAGTATGCATAACAAAAACTAAAGAGAGATCACCTACTGATGCAAAAAAAAAAGGTGAAAAAAATGAATATTATCCAGCTATCTCACCAAAAAGATGAAGAAGAAAGACATTCTCTTTTCCAGTGTGGTGTGCAAAAACAAATCTTCGTGAGTTTATGACAACACAAACTGCAAGCTTTTGCATTTATATTTCCATCAACTTTCGAGCAAGACCCAATTGGCCAGATGGAATCGGTTTCATAGGTATGAACAAATTTTGATAGGTACTTCAGTAGAGATTGTATTACTGATATACGTAGAATATGTAAGCTAGCTGGAGCAAGCTCCCCCTCCTGGTAGTTTCCAGGCCTAACTGAACCTTTTGCAATGAAATAAGAACATCGTCCCTCCTATGCCCAATGCTCAGCTATATTCCTTCCTCACTTATTCTCTCTCCATAACTAACTAACAACAAACTCGTAACAAACTTGCCTACATGGCAGGTGATTCCCCTCCCTTCCCCAATTTTGACCTACGAATATATGTCTTAATAGGCTTCAGTTGTATAGGTTGCTCTGTAGGTGAGGTGCTAACAATTCTCTCCTCCTTAAAAGGCACCTTGTCCTCAAGGTGAATAAAAGGGAATTGGCCCTTAATGAAGTCAGCATCCTCCCAAGTGGCTTCCTCAGTTGGCTTAGCCTTCCAATGGATGAGCCACTGCTGAACGTCTCTGCCTTTAGACTTGATGATTCGTGAAGCCAAAACTGCTTCTGGCTCAACCCTTTCTAAAGAGTCCACTTCTAGCCCTTGGGGAAGGTCTTGCTCAATAGGATGATCCCCGGCTGCTCTTTTCAGCTGAGAAACATGGAAGACTGAGTGTACCTTAGATGTAGGAGGAAGTTGTAATTTGTAAGCAACCTGCCCTACCTTCCCGATGACTTTAAAAGGACCATAATACCTTGCGGACAGCTTAGGACAGATACGTCTTGCCATAGTGCTGTATATATGGCCTTAGCTTGACATAAACTAAATCCCCTTCCTGGAAATTGACTTCCCTCCTATGAACATCTGCTAATTTCTTCATTGAAGTCGGGGCACGATGTAAATGGTGCTTCAGCTGGCGTAAGGCCTCATCTCTATCAATCAAGGCCAATGCCACTGATTCTACCTGAGTTTCTCCTTCAAAGAAGTGTAGTATAGATGGTGATAGACGCCCATAGACTACTTCAAAAGGAGTCCTCCCAATCGAGACATGGTAGTTAGTATTATACCAATAGTCCGCCCAAGAAATCCAAAGAGACCAATGTTTAGGCTGATCAGATGCAAAACAGTGTAGATAAGTTTCTAAACTCTTGTTAACCACCTCCGTTTGGCCGTCCGTTTGAGGATGATAAGAAGAACTCACGTTTAACACTGTCCCTTGTAGCCTAAATAACTCTTTCCAAAAATTACTAGTGAAAAGAGGATCTCTATCACTCAATATGGAGCTAGGAATACCGTGCAGCTTCACCATATCTCGAACAAACACTTCAGCAACGGTTTTAGCAGTAAATGGGTGCTATAGAAGTAGGAAATGAGCATATTTCGACAACCGATCCACTACTACCATTATTACTTCGTAACCTTGAGATTTTGGAA
>JAOQMM010125780.1:0-10099 GCA_027563515.1 Erythroxylum platyclados
AAAATTAATTAATCAATACAATAATTAATAATAATAATTATTATATAATAATAATTATATCCATTAAAGTAATAAATAATCCTTATATAAGACGTTTTGGAGATCTCAAGTCAAAAGATTACTTATACAATCATGTTATATAGATTCAAATAATGTTTCAAATGGATGAATGTGAAGCTAATTCAGTGTAACTTATCATTTAGCAAGCACTTATATATTTATTTAAATATTTTCATACTTTAGTTCACGAAATCAACTATTTCTTTCATAAGAAAAAAACATAAGATATAGTCTTTTATATTTTATTCAGTCTTAATAAAACAGTAATTATAAATAATTTAGAGATAATACTTAAATACAATAAAAATCACATAATTATAGCATCTTAATAATTTAATTTGAAATGTAACTTTATTTTATATACTTATCAAGTACATTTAAATATTTATAAGATAAAGAATATTTTCAAAAAATTATTAATTATAATCAGCTTTAGCTGTAGGGTATAAACTAATAAAAGCGCCCCAAAGTTCAACCAAATACAGAAATACTAAGTGGTCTACCCGTCAAAATATGCACCCCCGTCAAGTATTATTCTCCACAAAAATAGAAACATATCGCAAAGTATTGAGAGATATGTACAGTTAAGAAAAAGTAATGAAATTGTGGTTAATGATAGTAACGGATTAAACCAGACTCAAGCCTTACTTTTAACTTTTTTTTGGGATTGAACCTAAGTTTATAATTTTTAAAATTAACTTTAAACTCAAATTTAATTAAACTTGTTTTATCTAATAATTTTACTCTTTTATAATTCAAATTTGATAATTAATTAGGTTTATAAAAAGTTTATCAGCTCGAGTTCAACTTAATTAGATTTAAATATTTAAACTCGAGTCGAGTCAAATAAATATTTTGTATGATACGAAATCAAGTTAAATCTCAAACATTAAATCCAATTAAACTGAATTTTTTCTAATGTGTACCCAAACTTTTTGCCCGTACCTAAGTTTGGTCAGTAACACATAAAGGGGAAATATATCTCAGATATTTATAAAATAACACAAACAAGAAATACAGAAAAGGAAAATATATCTCAGATATTTATAAAAACCGCGGGCACGACCCAACAGCTAGATATGGGTGCATGGCTACAAGAGCCAAGTAAAATTCCCAATAAAAAAGAACACTGAGGGGGATATACACGTATCAGGATCACGTCATTTTCGTGAAAGGATCAGATCAGGGTCAGTACAAGGATGTGGAAGTCAAAAGTAACAATTGTTGCCACTAGGCAAATGCACTAGATAGAGAGCACCAAAGCAAAAACAGGCGCCATTTGCTTTCTGCAACTGCCTAACTATCATCCATTATGTTACAGATTGGCTAGAGGGAGGAGAAGAGTTCAGGTTCAGGGTCAGGAGTTGCTTTCTGGCTCCATTTCCACGTGTTTGAGGTGGCATGGTCAGGCGGGTTAAAGCTATTGCCACTTGAACTCTGTGGATATTGGACCAAACTTTCTGGTAATATACCTAAAGCGTCTGCTTCCTCCAATATGGTCGACCTGTTCATATTTTTCCCAGGCAACCGGTTGTAGAAGAGAACTCAACTTGTCAACTTGATAAGTAAACTTGATGTGTTGTAATTGGACACCTCTCATCGCATTACTAGTGTCCTTTGACTCCTTGTCATTCATAAGTAGCAAACAGGGCATGAAGCAAGGTCTCATTTGGATCAAATTCTGGTCCAGTATAGCAGCAAATGGATCGACAGCACAAATGTCTAGCTTTTGACACAACAAAGCAGCACGCCACATCCAACTTCGATGGCAGATAATTACAAGAAAACTTAATATTTAGTTTGACAATTAATAATAAAAGAAATTTTTGGACTAACTTTAACCTGTAACCACAAAGTTTGAGGGTGAGCCATGAAGTAACAGGTAAAGTTGTTCCTTTGTGATCGTTAGGCTACAGATTCAAGTTATAGAAATAATCTCTTTGTAAAAATACAAAATAAATACTGCGTAGCCACAATTTGTCATAGTTTATTAATTAATTTACTTAAATCATCTAATTTATTACCAATGTTTTAAAAACTGAACCAATTTGACCAATTTAACAGTAAGAACTTTGAAACGACTAATTTTTTTGTTTGGTTTTTAACTTTCTAATTTGATTTAGTTTAATAATATTTATTATTAAAAACTGATTAGTTTACTCAGCTATTTTTTGTAATCTAATCAGTTTTTAAAAACCAAAATAAACAGATTAATTTTTATTTAACGGTTTTCTTTTGAATTAAACTTTAAATTTTTTTATGACTAAGGATAGTTTTCTCCAATCATTTTCCAAATACTATAATTTTATTCAATCTTTAACTGATTTTATGAAATCCTAATACCGATTAAATCTTTTAAACTTTAATCCTTTTATTTTATCGGTTTAACTTCAAGTTCGGTTTTAAAATCTTTGTTTATTACATATAATAATTTATTAGGTTTACGTCTCAAAAAGTAACAGTAACGAGTTATAGGAATAAAAAAAACTTCTTTATGGTCATTTTAAGAATGCTTAATGATGATAACACTTTATAATAATATTAATGGCAATTAAATCAGCATGTATATTTTAGTTGAAAGGCGGTGGTGCTAGTATGGAAATGGTAGTGCTTTAGTGGGTTAAAATTGCCTCACAACCAGACATGTGCACTATAGAAACGAAAGTAAATCATTTCACGGGTGACCTAATGTCATTATCAATGCCACTATAAATACCCACTTTCATGCATCCTCATTATAACCGTGCAAAAGTATCAAGTTTTCTTTTGATCTTTTCTTTCCTTAATCACATCCACAAGGCTGACATGAAATCCAATTCGATTCAGCTCGTTTTCTTCCTTGTTTGCTTGATCCTTGGTGCTTTTTCTGTGCATAACACTGCTGGAAACAGTGGTCCTAGTGAGAACAAAGAGGAAATGTCTTCAGGACCCAATGGTCAAACCGGTTCCCCCTCGGGAGCCACTGGCTCAGGCCACGGTCGAAACTGGGACTATAATTGGGGTTGGGGCTCCAGTCCAAGTGCTGGATGGGGTTACGGTTCTGGTTCTGGTCGGTCACCTAACGGATTTGGCAGGGGTTTCGGCTTTGGTTTCGGCTCTGGAAGTGGTTCAGGTTCAGGTTCCGGCTCAGGTTATGGTTTTGGCTCCGGAGGTGATGGTGCCCGTGGCAGTGGATATGGGGCTGGAAGGGGCAGCGGTGGTGGCAGTGGCGGAGGACACGGCAATCCAAGTGACAACGTCAACCGCTCACCATGGGAGTTTCGACAGAGAAACCACCATGGCTGAACCTGAGAGTAATTAACTCTGTGCCTGCAATGGTTTTTCATGAGAGTGGCGTGTCTTAACTCTTTAAGTCTATTTACTATGTTGCTTGCATGGTGTGTAAGTTAGAATAAGGACAACAAATATAGTAGTGTTCGAGGTTCATACATATATCTTATAATTAGTAGATTGCACCTATCTCAACTGTCAGAGATTTGGCTTTTTCTCTCATATGCTCAATGGTTTGTGTGTGCGTGTGTTGATGACATTACTTTCAACTTTTGATAAACTCATAAGATATGAAAGTTACAGCTGATAGATTTGCTTAGCTTGATATGAGTAGGGATAACTGCACAGAAAACAGTACTGTGTGTATCCATCACAGATTAGCAGAAGATACATACACATGAATCATCACAAACTTTGCAACGAAAGTTCATGGGATCCCTAAAAGTCCCACACATCCACCTGAAGTTCGATTTCTTAATAGTGCCTGAAGATAATGTGAATCGCAACTGCAGCTGAGCTTCTTTTTAGTTTTGATTCATATGGCCTGTTTCTAGTTGAACAAATCTAAAGTTTAAGTATCTCAAGCAATGACTGGGTTCAGACAGCAGCTGTCTAAGTTCCAAGAGAGAAAACATGGAGGTTCCCATGAGTTATGGAGCCATGCCCCCCCACCACACATATTCTACAAAAGAAGCTTCTTTTTTATTGGGAGAATACAAAAAGAGAGTATTAAAATTTGTTTGGATATAAAGATAATAAAGTGATTTAACAAAAAAAATTAAAATCTAATAATTTTTTTTTTATGGTACACTGTCTAGTATTTATTGCCTTAATGGAACATCAAATAAAATTATTATAAATAATTATTAAATTTGTTAATGTATTTTACAAAATAAGGAATTTTTGAGCTCGTTTTGTACCTAGAAAAAAGTGTAAAAAGATTTAAGGTTTAATTACAAAAGAAATATCAAAATTTGCTCTTTTTTGCAACTATAACTTAAATTTTAAAAGTGATAATTAAATATTTAAATTGTCAATTTTTTTAATTCTAACCTAACTTTAGCGTTTCCATTAAGTTTGTTAACGTGTACTAAAAACCCTAACAAAACTATGTCGTTTAATGTACGTTAGATTAATTAATTAAGATTAACAAAAATACATTGTTCAGGTAAAGTAACATATTAAAGATAACTAAACGACGTAGTTTGATATTCAATCCCTCAATCGCTGCCCTTTCATTCAGCTTTTGAAATTGTTGTCGTTGTCGTCCCTCTCACACAGACTACTACCGTCCCTCTCACACGTTTTCATTCTTCTACAAACAGTCGTCAACTTACTTTAACTAAAAGACATAGTTTTGTTTGGTTTTTTAAAACTATGTTAGTAAATTTAACAGAGACACTAACGTTTGACTAGAATTGAAAAAAATTAAAAATTGTGGTATTTAATTATCCACTTTTTAAATTTCAGGTTATGATTACAGGGATTTTTTTTAATTAACACAAGATTTAATTGTAATAATTTTGAGTAAATTTCGTCAAAACAATAAAAATTTACAATTGGTTGTTTATCAGTCGGTAAACTTTTTCAAAGCATGCCGAGACTTGATCATAAGTAGACAGAAAGCAAAAAGAAAATAAATACCTGCATTATTTATGTTTATACTTTAATCTTAGACCGATTGCTAAGGTTCGATGTTATGGTTAACTAATTGACTATGTTACAGGTAATAAGAGCCATAATTATGTGGTTTACACATGCCTGTGAATCATTTTCTCTGAACGACAAGGTTGTCATGTATCCACTCGACCAACGATGCAGTCGGAATGTTACATCTTCTATCACAATTGACTACTTGGCAATTTGCGTTGCGATTGCGGGTAATTACAGTATACGCAATTAGTCTTGCGTTTTGCAGTTAAAAACCTTGACTTCTTGCATTTCATGATTGTAGTTGAAGAACTTTAGCGCCAACAATTTTACGGTTCTTCTGTATTGGCGCAACTTAATAGAAGCTTTTAAGTATTGGTCGTGTCAGCAGGAGCAGAAACTGAAAAAGAAAGGTTACGTTATCAGATTATGAATTGAAAATTAAACAGTCGTGAGCAGCCAATTGTCTTTGATGGGTGGGTTCATCTTCACTTAAACAGTAACGAACACTAGGTGATCTTGCCATGTACGTTGATGCTTGGGGTAGTGGAGCTCTTTGTGTAGGAAAAAGCAGCACGTGTTGAAGGTTTCTGGTGTCATATTCAATTGGAAGCCTAAACCAAATAAGAAATCCACCTCAAAAACGTTCATTTCTGCACTGCTGATTCCTCTGGTTTCTGGCAAAATATGTATTACTGTAGTATCTGAAATAATAACAAAGACAAGAACATAACAAATTAGTCAGAACCATACCCTTTTTCATTTGGCGGTCTATTCGCAATTAAAACTTTTAGTAAGACTAATCCAATAGACTGCCAAAGAATAACGCGACCAAAGATTAAGAGGCATAGTTTTGAGAAGGCAACCACTTACATGTCATCCATGAATTTAACAAGACCTAGACGCTGGAGCAACCTGTGCACGTTCAAAGAATTGATAGGCAAAAAGTTGTCTTCCCGCAAAACGATGAAGGTGCACCATCAGCAACAATACAGGGCAGGCTACAATTGGCGTATTGGGATATTATTCCAAGATAGTCGTGGATGGATATGGCAGCTGCTGTATGTTGATGGATATGACAGGTGCTGAAAAGATTTTAGCAGTTGAAACTGATAAATAGCAAAATGGGAACAGATATCACCACCAGAGGTGATCTTATTACCTATACCTACCTCTCTTTTATGAGCATATATCTGTAGATTTGTGGGTTTCATACAAATAATTGAATGGATATTCATAAAACAAGTAGGTACAGAAAAAAGGTAACCTAAACCACAAAAAGAGTCCTGCCACGCCATGAAAGACTGAAAATTTCTGTGGTAAAAACCGAGTCCTGACGTCGTTTGGATGCACAGGTCACTGGAGTGAGGGCACTGACTCTGACTTGAGCATCGCAGTTGAAGTCTCTAAACCGTCCATTGCTACTGGTGGTTATTGGCTGTTTTATTTCGGTTTAGTTCTGTCTAGTGAGGTTTACCTGTGGTTTATTAGATACAACTTGTACTCACTTGTTTCCTATACAGCTGTGTGCAAAGCAGAGTTCCTAGTCTATAGTCAGGGGGGGTAATTTTTAAGTTACTGTTAGATTTATGAATCCAATCAGCATGTCTTCTGGAAAAGGCCATTTATAGATTTACTAATCCTATAAGCATACTTCTTGAATTTAGAAAATCATTTGAAATCCAGTTCAAGTTTGATGAACTTTTTCCGAACCCAACTCATAATGAGAATCCAGTCAAACTTGAATCTGGCTAACTTGTTACCAGAACAATGTTGATCATATTGTAGAATCATCAAAATGACAGTTATGTAGCTTGTTCCATGTTTTAATTCATATCCAACCCCAACAATATCTACCCCCAATAATCAGGCTCGATAACGGCATATATTATTTTGCACATATATTACAAATCCATGTCCTGAAGCCTAGATACACAAGGCAGTTCCACCATAGTGTTAAATACACAATAACCAGACATATATAATACATTGCTACTGAAGTCTCTGAACAATAACTTTTAACCCGGGCTGGTTGTTTTGCCTGATATAGGAGCCATACCTAGCCATAGCATCGGATAGGGTCATTACAGCCTTTAGAAGAAGATTGTTTAAATCCAAAACGTCCTCCTTTCTCAAGGTATTGTTGGTGGTATTCTTCTGCTCGATAAAACTTCTTGGCAGGTAAAATCTCAGTAACTATTTTCCTGTCCAAGAGCTTTTGCTGTCGTTCCAAGGATTCAAGGGCTGCCTTTTCCTGCTCAGGAGTATAATAGTATATTCCAGATCTATACTGTGTTCCCACATCATTTCCCTGTCACGAGTCAATAAAAGCGGTGATAATCATAATAAGAAGGAAGATCGTAATATAACTGCACAAACTTGTATTACCTATAGTATGATCCTCCACTAACAAATCAATCATACAATTTGAGTAGACAAATGAACAAGGTTTCATTTCACAAAAAGTATTGGTCCACTACCATACCAGACTTTGGAAGTCCTATCAAATTCTGAATCTGGTATGCCAACCCTATTGTATTCATATGTGCATGAAAAATGCAACTGTGTTGTGAATTAAAATGAAAGAATTTAACAGATAACTATTTAATTAATCGCCAAGATGTATGCATGAATTCAACCAACACTTTACATGCTATCGGCCTTTATATGGGACCATTTTACTCAATAAGGATGGCAACTGGCAAAACAAATGTATTATAATGACAGCAATTGCCAGTTGCAAAAAATTACAACATTGAACGGGTTGGTTTCATTGATTAGTGTAGTTCATGTTATGTATTTGATCTCTCTACAACTAAAATGAATGCCGTCTTTTATTTACTTTCACAGCACTTCGTTTGAGTCTTCAGCTTCTTGGATTTTCGCTCCTCAAGAAAACCCATCGTAGAGGAGGATCCAGCTAAAGCAAAAGGGTCATATACACACTAACTAACAGCAATCCCTGTTTTGAATCCATGATATGAGGGTAACAGAACTGGAGAAACAAAGAAAACACGCCTTTATTGCTCAATATCCACCAAACTTTGTTTTGCACTAACAAGACCAATTACAAAGCAGCTCAGAACAAATTTGGCCACACACTAACATAAGTGATGGAAAAGATGAATACCTCTTATCTTTCACCCACAAATTATCTATCCACTCAAACAAGTAAGGCCTCTAACGTGCAGCCAACCCATTAGAATGCATATATCGCATTTGCAAGAATTTTCTACTAAGAGCTACCAGAACACGTATAAATTACACTCCCCACTCCCAGTGTGGAATAATTAAACTGGGTCTCACTTATACATAACCTACTATAATTCATCTGAGCTCAAGCTAAAATCTTTCCCTAATCATGTCGAGGCAATCACGATCACCTTTCATTGGGATTAGCAGCGTTAGAATTATATACGTACAAAACAAAGCAAAAGGAAAAAAGAAGAACAAGAACAAGACGAATATGGCACCCTGATTCGGACAGAACAGATAATTAATCGACTAACAAATCGATAGTCATATACCAAGTATTTATCAAAAAGAAACAAAAATCCATCGCCAAAGTTTATAATCCCTCAAAATTAAGTCGCACAACAATAATCAAATAAACCTCGAACAAAATTATCCAAAACCCAGAAAGAAAAAGTCCAACACACTCCAATCAGAACAAAATTCCTAGGGACCAAGCCAGTTTCAAGAAACCCACCTGGCGATTCAAGGCAGTAGGATCATGTCTAGCCCAGAAAACATCAAGCAGAGTCTCGAAGCTGCACTCTTTAGGATCATACTGCAGTCTAACCACCTCGCTATGTTTAGTAGTCCCAGTGCACACATCCTCGTACGTGGGGTTGTGCAAGAGACCCTGAGAATACCCAACCTCGGTCTTGGTGACACCTGGCACTCTCTGAAACGCCAATTCTACGCCCCAGAAGCACCCAGCTCCGAACTGGGCAAACTGCTGGCCAGGAGCGGGTACGTCGTCGTCGGGTCCCTGAGGGATGGTCGGGTCCATGGTGGATGGGTCGGGTGACTTTGCCCCGAAACCGAGTTTGTTGAGTATGTTCATCGGAGGCTTGTAATAAGAGATGGGTCTTGAGGTTATAGCGGATTTAGAGATAGAAAATTGGAGGTTTCTAGAGAGAGAAAGGAAGGGTTTCGAGAGAGAGGAAGAGATGAGGAGGAATGGAGAGGCTGTGGAGGAAGAGATTGCCAGATTCTTCAACATTGTTTTTAGAGGGGTTGAGTGACGTGGTTTGGTAAGCGAATGGGGGGTTTATTGAGATATGATTTATTTTAGTATTTTCTTGATTTTTTTTAAAATTAGTATTTTCTTTAAATTACGAGGACTAGAAATATCAATTAATGCAAAAGACATGATTTTGTAAGAGTACTTTAAAAGTTTTAAGAGTAAATAATATAAATATTTTATGTTGTTTTAAAAAATTTATAATTTAAAAATACTAAAAAGTATATTATAATATGCACATATTGCAAAAATTATTTTAATAAAAAAGGAAATTATACAAAATTTTGAGACGTATTTAATAAATAGTTGTAAAATATTATATATTAAAAAAATAAATAAACCATAGTAAAAAAATATGATTTTTTATAATATAAAAAGTTTTAAATAAATTTAAAGTTTGATAAAATATAAACTTTATGTCTTTTTATTTTACGTATTAATTCAACATGTAATTATTACTATACTAATAATGATGGCAATGAGTCGGTCCTATTCAGCCTAACCTGGCGAGGGCTGATTGGAGCTCTAGTTAGAGGCGGGTCAACCCGACTTAGCCCGTTTTATTTTTTTTTAAAAATTCAAAATGACGTCGTTTTATCATTATCTATTAAGTCTTAAAGTGAACCTATTTCGGGGCCGATTGCCAAGCCTATATACGGAACATAAAACTTATAATTATTGTATTTTTAAATAATGATATTGTTAAACTATTATATTAAAATTTCGTTTAAAAGAATTTTTTTTTGTGGTTGATTATAAAAAACTTGTTTTAGCTAATTATGTCTCCAACTCAATTTAATTATTTAGGCACAAAAGAAATGTCTTTTCTTTTATACAAAGAACACCCAACATCTCTTCAATTATTAATTA
>JAOQMM010125797.1:0-45980 GCA_027563515.1 Erythroxylum platyclados
ATTGCTTGCTCTTATGTTGTTACATTGTTTTCACAAAGGTCAATATTGAACACCATGATGGCAAGAACTCATTACATCAATCATATATGCCAGCAAACTTCCTTGATGGGACCATCAAACCTCTTTCCACTAAGGTCTTCAAGAATGGAAGGAAAAGAAAATGAAAAGATATACTACACTCATAATTCAATCCCAAAAGCCTATAACAGGTGGATGCCATATTTTTTATGAATAAATAGAACATATGCCCGAAAAAGGCAAAAAGTAAATTAATCACCACTTGTATCTCTTTTAACCTTCTCTGAATCGTCTGTAGGGTAGATTTGGATAAACTTGCAATAAATTAGAAGTGAAACAAATGCTTTGAAGGTTCATCTTAGGTTTTCATTTATAAGCAAAAAGCAAATTCCTAGTAGCTGCCTTTTCCATCATACTCCTGTAATATTGTGTAAATGGAGTGTTGCTGCTCCTTTCAAGCTGCATATTAACCAGATACCGTGTTCAGTGCAATTACCTTCATCAAATCCTGGGAAAACTCAAAACATGGAAAAATTTTATACGGACTGAAAGAAAAAAAAACCTGAAGAAATGATTCAACAGACTGCTCATCCTTTGGTGAGAATGCAACCTCATCTCTCTTCTTGCGGACAAACTCAATGTTCTGCTCCACCTTGAGCAAGAGGAGAATTTCAGTCATTGGTAATTATTAGCAAGGAAGATATATTGCACAAATCATGCAATCATTCCTACTCATACACATTGTTGACATAAACGCAATTCATCACACAATGGAAGGTTTTAGTGACCTTAGAAGAACTAAAGAAAAATGTAATTGGATTCCGACTATTGATATTAGACCTACTTTCTACTGTCAACAACATTGCACTTTGTTGTCTTTCTATTGACTCATAAAGGTCAAGCTACAGAAGCTGGTCACAGACAATATGCTTTAGTAGCCATAAAGCCATAAACATTTCAGACGAAAAGTATGTTGTCAAAGAATTCAAATTTTACAACTAAACCCTTGTCTTGAGAAAAATAAAGTACCTGGTCTATAAAACGCTTCACCACTCGCCGGAGACCCTCAATTGAAGTTGTCTCATGGAACTTCCTCAAACGGATAACTGGTATTGTTGCCAACTCAGGAAAAGATATGTGATAGCTCCATTGAGCAAAGTGCGCCACAAGTAACTCAACAGTAGAAAGAACACATTCTTCTTGAAAGTTCCGAGATTTTAACCAATATTTTGGAAACTGCATCATAACTCATTTATTAGATAAATCATGCCTGCACTGTAAGTCCCAAGCCTAGCAGGCAACTTTTAGGAACCGAGGTAAAGAATAATCAAACAAATTTGGACCAAGAAGTTCAGTAGTGATGCCATGTAAACCACTTGAGGGAAAAAGGAATGGTAGCAATCAAATTATGAGACAAGCTAATATGGATTCTGAATGCTGACCTTTAGAGCAGATGAAAAGTTGAAGTTATTTCCAGGTTTTAAACTCTCCTTGCCACTCTTATATTCCAAAAGATCCAGTGTCAATGACGAAATAGGGATAAAAATGCCACTAGAACTGGAGAGATGGTTAAGCCATTGAATGCATTTAACTCTTAGTGGCAAATATCTTGGTCCTGGAAACAGGATAGCTACACCATTTATGATCTGACAGATCATATATAGCAAAGGCTGAAGATCATAGTCATGTATGTAAAGAGATATAAACTCCACCCAGAGATCAATGCAGTTAATATACTGCCAGCTGCATATCTTCTTGACTGCTTCCTGCATTTGTCCAATATCCAGCACAAAAAGCAATCATTTTGCTCATATAGCACACTCAAAAGTTAAATTCAGCTACACATCGATGTAGCAATATGCATAAACTAAATAAATTAGACACTAAGACACAAGTGTCGTCATATTGTACCTTCCTCTTAGTTTGAAGACCGATCTGCAAAATCTTAACAAGTTGCTGGGTGGAATTCTCAACCTTGCTTAATGACTTGTGCATATTCCGAGAACAGAGTTCAACAAAGGAACTCTTCAGAAATCTTACATGCTTAAGTAAAACAGGGTCCAAAGATTTGCAGTGACCAATAAAAGCTCCATATGTTTTAATAAAGCATGTTTCAAAGCATTCAGAGTTAACGGCAGCCACGTCATGTATAATGAGGAAAGAGTGCACTGACAAAGTCCCTTGACCTGCTGCCCACAAATGAACAGAAACCTGTAATCAATTCCAGGATTGTTAAGTCATGGATTATTATGGCATGAAAACCAATATAACTGCAAAACCCTTCCAGTTGATACTTGCACATTATTTTTTTTGTAAAATATACTTGCACATTATTAAAGGTAACAGATTCCAAAATCACAATATTCTATATTCCAAGCTATAGTATATAATGCATAAATTGTGCTTTTGTACTCTATTAACTAGTTATTTAAAAAGGATACCACAATAAATACTCGGGCCAACACACAGTTCCCCCCAGACATCATCATCTTGAGGTTAAGTCGAGTCAATGAAAGTTATTCATGTTCTGAATTTCACCATACCTTGATGAGTCTGCGTAGTAAAGCAGGAAATGCAACAAACAACATCATGGAAGCTCTGACACAAGTTAACGCAAAGGCCAATATCTGATGGTCAGTAACTACATTCAAAAAATGCAGGGTACTTCTTAAATAAGTCTTGATAAGTGGCTTCATAGCTTTCCATTTTGAAGTGTTCTTTAGCTCCAAAATGGCCTCCTTCCTCTCACTGGGGAGAGATACTCCTAGCATTTTCCGGAACATATCATCAGCCTCAGCAAGCAATAACATCACGATCTTGCTAAAACTAAAACTGTCTTGAATAACACTTGAAGAGTCTGTTCCATAATGACAAGCAGCCCTATATGCGTTTAATAGTCTTATAAAGGCAGGTATGCTTTGCTGCTCTTTAGCTAGTCGATACAGAGCATCAAATGAAGAGCTACTTAACATCTTGCTCACATCTACCCTTGAGGTATTTCGGTCTGCAGATTCGCCACCACTGTCACTAGCCTCATCGTCATCTGAATACTGCAAGAAAAAGAAACAACTAGTTATAAATCAAATGACAATGTTAGCTACTATAGATTTTAACAGAGTCATAATTGCTCATATAAACCTTGAGAGCCACAGGGAGAAACATTTAGATAGTAATAGCAGATCCTTTTAATAGGTGCATATGCCTGTAAAACTCAGCATTAACTCTAAATTTTCTTCGGTTAATGAAAAGAAATATCACAGAAGAGTAACTCACAATTTCTTCATCCCTTAGTTCCTTTAAACGCTTCTTGTTGCTTTCTAAAAATTTTGCAAAGTCTGGATCCTGAAAATAGTCAAGCAAACTTATATATTGAGTATATACAAATTTGTAATACAAAAAAGACAAAATTAGAAACCCAAGATGATATGCATGCGTTTACCAAAAACATATACTTATGCATATCAGCACAAAAGCATGCAAATACACTTCTCTTCCACTTTTTGACAAAAGCTTTCAAATTCACCACACAGTACAATGACTACCTTCATATTATTCTAGATGCATTAATATAGCCACAAAAAGAAAAAGAATCAGCTTGTGGGAAGGATTTATCGTATCATTGAAACAAATATGTTGATGAGGAAAATCAACATTTATGACATTCAGAGGACGTAACTCTGCATGATCCTTAATTCTGCTTTAGATGGCAGAAAGAAGAAATTTTTTTGAAATAATCATATAGTTCTCACAGATTAAAAAATCGACATTTTGATGAAAATACACACACAAGATTAGACAGACGATAATAAATAGAAACAAATTGCTTTGAGCAAGCAACTGTAATAACATCACCTTGTCTTTCAACCTCTTTAACTTTTTCATCTTCTTTGCAAGCTCTAAACGTGCTTCATTGTTCTGCACCGGCAGAGTACCATCAACTTTCTTGTCTGAAAAAAAAAATGAACGCTTTACATGACATATAAAGAAGGAAAACAAAACCAAAACGTAAAAATTCTATCAAAAACAACTAGTCTATAACAATAAATGAGAAACAGTCTACTAACCTTCTTGATGACTATCCAATTCAGTCTCGCCCACAAGACTAAAACTTTCATCCTGATCAATTCACCATACAACAACCTCAGGAAAAACCAGAAAAGTAAAAGAACCAAATTAATAACACAACTGTTCAAGACAACGTAGCTCAAAACCTCTGACAAATATCCGTCGCTGTCGGAATCATCCGCGTCCTCATCACTCTCATCTTCCCCGAACACCACATCAAGTGAAGCGTCTTCGGTACCTTCAAATACATTGTTCCTAAGAATAGCAAAGGAAGTTAGTAAATTATCAAATCTCCATACCAAATTCCAACTTTTCTTTTGTATTACCTTGTGTTAGAGAGCTCTGTTTCGTCAGCTTCGACTCCCTCAGCCTCGGCTCGCTCGTCTTCTACATGACCAAATTAATCAATCTGCTTAGTCACAACCACATTCACAAAGCAAAAGCACGCGATTTCTAAAAGCTTACTCTTGGAAGCTTTCTTCTTGAACACAGACTTCAGCTTTCGCTTTCTTCTCAGAACTGATTGAAGGTTCTTCTTCGCGAACTTCCTCGCCTTCTTCCCCAATTTCCCCATTTCGTCACCTTCTCAAAACCACCACAAAAACCCTTAACAAGCTTGTATGGGCAGCTAGGGGATAATGGACTTGTGGTTTGAAATTAAAAAAGTACAGGACCATTGTGCAATTTAAGATATTTTTGTTTCAACTAAGCCGCCACCTAGTTTGTTTTTAGCAAACAATGCAATGGGGACGATTACCGTTGGATCGTGGATCTGGCGGTCTATGTTCATCCCTAAATTTCAATTAGGGTTTTGGCACCAAGGGACTGGAAAATCATTATGGAAAATTTCAAGGGCCGAATAGCAATACATTAATGTAGGAAGATATTTTAATTAATATTTTATAGAAAGCCATACACGACGTCGTTTTCTGAGTGCCTTGGCCACCAAGTATACACACCACTAAAATTTACACGATATTCTCAATGGTCCATAGGACTCTTTTAACCGGCCTAGGATCACTACAACCGTCCACGCTCTTCTCTGCGCGTAAATTCACGTACAGGTGTATTTATAAGCGTTCATTCGACGCGCGCCGTAGAAGAACAAAGCCGCCGCCAAAAAGCTTTGGAGGATATTTACGAAATTTATGTGTTTCCTACAAGGCCAATTTGGGAATTGAAAATAAAACTGCGTTAGTATAAAAATCTGTAAAACCCACCATCGTTTATTACTCCATTTCTGTTCAATCGCTTGCGGCTAGGGTTTTTAGAGAACTGCTCACTCTCGCTCGTTACCTTCAGGTTTGGTTTTCGATTTTAGCCTTCTTTCTTTTGATTGATTAGATCGATTGTTTGACGAGACGTGTTCTTATCGTTCTTACTGGTTCTGTGTTGTGTGTGGACACTCTTTGATTGTTTCATTTAGATCTGTACCTCTTGATTTGAGAGTTGAGCTGTTTTCTTGGAGTCTGATTCATTTTCTGTAATTGAGTCAGATCTGATGGAGTTGTTTGAAAGGAGAAAATTATGTGTTAGATTTGGTTGTTTTCTGTGTGATCTGTTTTCTTTTCTCTGTTTCATATCAATCATGTTTACCTTTCTTTGTTAATGCTCCGATTAACCTATAAATTGTGGTTTAGTGTTGGCGCTATTAATTTACCTGCTTATTTATGTTTCTTTGATCTTTCTTATGCTATTTGTACGAGCCTGTACAGTTCCTATGCTTAGTATTGAACTCTTTTTCGCCTAATAGTTACGTTCGTAAATCGTTTTTCACTATGCTTAGGATCAAAACGATTTTATTATGTTTGTGGATATTGACTTTAGTTTAGGTAATATGTATCCTATTTTGACAATAATGTTAACCAAAGATAGTTTACTTTCCGGTGGCAGATTAAGGAAAGGGGTCCAGTATGGGTAAAGAAAAGGTTCACATCAACATTGTGGTCATTGGCCATGTAGACTCTGGCAAATCCACCACAACAGGTCACTTGATCTATAAGCTTGGAGGTATTGACAAGCGTGTGATCGAGAGGTTTGAAAAGGAAGCTGCTGAGATGAACAAGAGGTCATTCAAATATGCTTGGGTGCTTGACAAACTCAAGGCTGAGCGGGAACGTGGTATCACCATTGATATTGCTCTGTGGAAATTTGAGACCACCAAGTACTACTGCACTGTCATTGATGCCCCTGGACATCGTGACTTTATCAAGAACATGATTACTGGAACTTCCCAGGCTGATTGTGCTGTCCTCATCATTGACTCAACCACTGGTGGTTTTGAGGCGGGTATCTCTAAGGATGGTCAGACGCGTGAGCATGCTTTGCTTGCCTTTACCCTTGGTGTCAGACAAATGATTTGCTGCTGCAACAAGGTTTGTAATTTGTTCTGTTGTGTACTATAGTGTTGTGCGAGAACTTAATGTGCTCATGTAATTAATGTGAATTATTCATTGCTAACAGATGGATGCCACCACTCCTAAGTACTCCAAGGCAAGGTATGATGAAATTGTTAAGGAAGTGTCATCTTACTTGAAGAAGGTGGGTTACAACCCTGATAAAATTCCTTTTGTCCCCATTTCTGGATTTGAGGGTGACAACATGATTGAGAGGTCCACCAACCTCGACTGGTATAAGGGTCCAACCCTTCTTGAG
This sequence comes from Erythroxylum platyclados, assembly GCA_027563515.1. Classification (NCBI taxonomy): domain Eukaryota; kingdom Viridiplantae; phylum Streptophyta; class Magnoliopsida; order Malpighiales; family Erythroxylaceae; genus Erythroxylum; species Erythroxylum platyclados. The sequence goes on from JAOQMM010125797.1 coordinate 6,739, forward strand.
GCTCTTGACTTGCTCAATGAGCCCAAGAGACCCTCGGACAAGCCTCTGCGTCTCCCACTTCAGGACGTGTACAAGATTGGTGGCATTGGAACAGTCCCTGTCGGTCGTGTTGAAACTGGTATTTTGAAGCCTGGTATGGTTGTGACTTTTGGTCCATCTGGACTGACGACTGAAGTTAAGTCGGTGGAGATGCACCATGAAGCTCTCCAAGAGGCTCTTCCTGGTGATAATGTTGGTTTCAACGTGAAGAACGTTGCTGTTAAGGATCTTAAGCGTGGATATGTTGCCTCAAACTCCAAGGATGACCCTGCTAAGGAGGCAGCTAACTTCACCGCCCAAGTTATCATCATGAACCACCCTGGTCAGATTGGAAATGGTTATGCCCCTGTCCTGGATTGCCACACCTCTCACATTGCAGTCAAGTTTGCTGAGATCCTCACCAAGATTGACAGGCGATCTGGTAAGGAGCTTGAGAAGGAGCCCAAGTTCTTGAAGAATGGTGATGCTGGATTTGTGAAGATGATTCCTACCAAGCCCATGGTTGTTGAAACCTTCTCCGATTATCCTCCTCTTGGCCGTTTCGCCGTGAGGGACATGCGTCAGACGGTGGCAGTTGGAGTCATCAAGAATGTGGAGAAGAAGGATCCTACTGGAGCCAAGGTGACCAAATCTGCTGCCAAGAAGGGCAAATGAACGTTGCAAGTTAGAGAAGGCTATCATGGAAATAAAGATTGGGTTCTTGCTAGTCGTCTATTCATAGTGTTTTCATTAGTATGCTTTGAAAACTATTGTTGCAAGTCATCACCATCGTCCCGGAGCTGTTATTCGCAGAATTGGGTTCTTGACCGACGGTGGCATGGCCCTGCACTATCATAATCAGCCAGGAGTCACTTATTGTCTTAATCCTCTCCTGGCCACCGTTTCAAATGTTTGTAGTACTTGCCTTCTATTTTCGTGTGATACTATTATTACTGTGTTTTATGTTTCGAGTTTAAATGATACTTGCCTTCTCAGACCCATTTCGACACTATTTGTTTTGCTATAATTTTTTTTAATATGCGGTACAATGCTGGCTCTTTATGTTTACTTCGAAGTATCAATTTCTTACGTATACGAGGAACAATGTACGACTTCCAGTATTTACTTGACAAAGAACCATATCAAGTACATGTAAATGAACATTAACGAATCTAAAAGGTCCGGTTGGGATAGTTTTGGACGAAATTGCAGGAATTACGATGTTGGGTTCTTGTGCATGTAGACTGTAGTTTGGTACGGAGTCGGCACTTATAAGCTCTGTTTCCTCAACTTCTTATGATTTGTTTCAAGGTAAAGAAAATGTGGAAGGTATGTTTTTCTAATGGATTATTCGAATTTCATTAGAGTCAAACTAGGTGAGCGAAATCCGAATTTAGATCTGATGAATGGGTGATTCACGGAGGGCTTCCTGTAAGTTATGGATTGAGATTGAGAGGGAGTTTATTTGAGATGGATGGATCCATTTGTGAGAAAGAAATGTTAGAAATTAGAAAGAAATGTTAGAAATTCACATGGGTTCATTTGGATTCGGCCAATTTCTTTCCAGACCTTTTCAAAACCTTTCATGCATACTTTTGGACCTTTGTTAATTCGAATTTATCTGGACTGAGCTTAATCAAACAAATAGACTTGAAATTTGATTATTAGATTAGCTAAGAAACAAATTCAGCTAATACACTCATACAGAAACCGAAGAGGAGAGGAGAGTCTCATCTAATTATCTCCTATGAACATTTTCTTACTACTCAAAAAAAAAGCAAGGAGATATCATGCCCTCTTATAACAACACATTAATGTCCATATTGAGTGTACACGTTCATGTTGATATACTCCAAATCACAAGTTTTTGAGAGCAGATTCATGAGTGGCTTTCTGTGGAGTCAGTTTTGCCAGTAAGGCCTTGTTGTGACAGTGCTCTGCATCAACAAAGTAGAAATTTCCATTGGCTTTGAACGTTACAAAGGGCCTGTTTGTCTGTGGTGGTCGAATGTCGGAAAACTTGATAGTCTTGGGGATGTATGTTGCCAACCAGGACATCATTTCCACCTCAAAGCTGTCCGATCCAGGTTGCCACCTCAGCTTGTGAATGTAAGGGCTTACAAACCAGTGAAGCGCTGCTGTCGTTGAGGCACTGAAAAATATGACGGTGGATGCAACTGCACCTTTGAAGATTACATTCAGGTCTGGAGCGGTCATAAAGGTTATGACAGGACCCAAGGATACAGAGAGACAGCAGGTTGAAAGAGAGAGCATTTTTACTTTCTTGATGGTTGATGAGATCGGACCATAGTAGACTACTCCGGTATCCTTTTCATTCTCTCCAGTTTCTTTGCCTCTTCTCGGTCCAATACTGATCCTGTCATCGTCTTCTCTTGAGGTAGCTTGAGATGCCCATCTTTTCTGCCCAGCAGCAAGCTGGATGGCATTGTTGAAGTTAAACCTAGTATTCTGAGTGTGCGGCCAAGTACCAAAAGAACGGAGATGGTAACCTGAAGCAGAAAGAAAGTAGCAGCAAGAGTACATGTCTGAGAACAGGCTGCTAATTAGAAATTAATCCTAATACAGTTTAAGATTTGAGCTGCTAGTCAGCAGAAAGCTATCATTACCATAAGATACAAAATACCGACAGATGTTTAAAATGATTAAGTGAGAAAGAGATCATATAGATGGAGTAATTAAAAAAATGTTTCCAGTCTTAAAAGGATGATGACTTTGGTACATCATGTTTTGTGATCATATAAAGTTCACGTCTGATTGCACTGATCATGAACTCTTGCAACAAAAGTGATTACTTCCACAAGTTAAAAGAGACAGGAGCATGCATATTGTGAAATCTCATCAATAAATTCTAAAATCAACATGAACAGGTTGTAAAATTGCCAAGGTCAATGATACTTACGCCCATCTCAAGTCACACATGCCACATTGATGAAATACTGGAAACAGAAACATCTAAAGCACGGTAAAGAAATTTAACTTGTGAAGGTAAGTCCGATTACCAGGCATCATGGAAGTTCCAAGACAATCATGCAAATTGCTTCTCTACTTAGAAATAGTAAGAAAAGATTGACCCAAGTGTGGGTAGCAAACAAAGGTTTAGGGGTATCATTATTCTGCAGTTACGGTTTTTTACAGCTTTATAAACCATCAATTGAAACTCGTGCTAATAAGCAACAGATAACTAATGAAAAACGCAATCTAGTAACCAACCAGGTCCTAAAACAATTGTTGAAGCACCAAAAAACATAATAATCTCCCCAAACAAAATAGTCTTTCTTAGGTGTTTTACAAAAATCAAGTGAATATAAAACCTGGAAAGCAAGACAGTGTCAGGTGGGAAGACAAACAAATGCATCCCATAGTCGTATACAGATGAAAGGACACGCAAATTCAACTGTAATGTTCGGTTTTTGATAAACCGCGGAGTAAATCTTTCTAGTATAAGCAGCATACATTAGAAATGGTGGATAAAGAATGAAAATAGAAAAAGTTCAACAAGAAAAGGGTTTACAAGATCGCAGGCAAAAATACACCAACTTTCTTCCCATATAAAATGTTCATAAGAACGCCGAAGCATAAAAATCCATTTAAAAGCATTTATATAAACCAACAAATTGAGAACAAAGAGAACAAAGAACACGATAAGATTCTCAGATATCCAAACATAGGAAAGATCGTAACTTTGTACCAACCCAATGATCAACCAACAAACTTGAAACTAATCTCAACTTCAAGGGATTGATGATCTCGACTCGGTAAAAGAACACATGGGATGGGACTAATCACGTTACTTTAATAATCCGCGTACTACAAATGAACTGCCAAATTAAAGAATGATCAAAACCTGAGTGAAAGTGAGTGCCTTTGGATTGGGATCGAAGCAAGTATAGTACAGCCGCTCTCGCCATTTGCTTTTGGTTCAAAAACCACAGGGAACTGGTGGGGTTTTGCAGATAGCCACTTTTTTATTGTTTAATTTGATTCGTAAAATGGACACATGGCACAGTTGTTAGTTGTTACAAGAGGTCACGAGTTCAATTCTCTGGATGCCCCTCATAAATCTTTATTTTCTCGTGACTGACGTCCTTTTTAGAGTTTGTTTTGTCTTTTTTGTTTTTCTTTCATTCATTCACTGAGGGAGAAGTGGAAACAAGCTCTACTCGCACTCACCGGTCACCATTTCCTACCAGTTCTAAAAACCAACATCTCTATTTTCTATCTTCCCACTTACTAACGGACCCATCTGCCAAATTCCTGAAAAGCTTCAATCTTTCGAAGTTGCCGGTCAACCACTGCCCATTGGGTTTCATAAACGGTACTTCTCATTTTGATACAGTTTCTTTTTTTTAAATTGTGCAGTTGGTTGAATACCTTTGGAAAAGATTAAAGATTGCTACTTTGAAGCTTTGTAAAGAGATAAGGTAAGCATAAAAGCTGTCTGCTGTGATTTTGTTCGAATTGTGAAGAAAATAAATTCTTTTTCGTCTTTCTTTGTTGTTTGAGAATAATTTCTTCTGTGTTAGATAAGATTAAATGAATGTGCTTGAATCTTCTTTCTTTTTTCGCAGTTTTCATTTTTTGTGTTTTTACGAGTAATAGAAACTTATAAAGTTGGAAATCTTGAGCATTTTTGGATGTGTATCTGTGGTTCTGATGGATCCCGTCTTTTATGGTCATCAGATGGAACCAATTGGTGGGTCCATTGCGGATTTCAGGAATGTTAGACTGGGTGATTCAGATGATAAAGCCAAGGAAATTGAGGGTTTGAAGCATCGCGTAGATGAAATCTTCCAGAATGTAGATAAAGTGAGATTGATTCGATTCTTGAACTTTACATGTACTGCTTCTTTTCTGTTGTTTCCTGATTCAAGTGCATCAACTAGTTTTGTTTTTAATTTCTAAACATGTAGCTTGAGCAAAGGGTCAATGAGGTTGAACAATTCTACTTGGAGATGAGTAAAAAGCAACAGACTGCTTCAAAAACTAGCTCTGTTGTGAAAGAAAAAGACAAGGAAAGACATGTCCCAAGCATTAAAAAGCAGCAGCAAGATGCTTCACGGCGAGAGGCAGCAGCTTCGAAGAGAATGCAAGAGCTTATGCGCCAGTTCGGCACAATATTGCGTCAGGCAATGTTCAATGCTTTCTCATGTGCACTCTCTATTATCAGCTGTAATCTTAGGCTTTGGCTAAACTCTACTTGTTTTATATTCGTAATAGGCCTATATTTCTTATCATGTCATGAGATGGACTACCATATCCTTGTTTGCATTTTTCTACTGCAGACAACAAGACCTTCACATTGCACCATATCTTTGTATTTTATCATGATAAATTTATTGGCTTCAACAGTAACTGAATCAGATGTAACTTGTTGTAAATCATTCTTTATTGAAGCTTAGGAACATAATGATACTCATTTGCATGTTTACTTTCTTATATGATTTTAGATAACACAGCACAAGTGGGCATGGCCCTTTATGCAACCAGTGGATGTGAAGGGTTTGGGTCTGGATGACTATTATGAGGTAAAAGTTCTATCCTTGAAAATTTTCACTCTTCAAGTTGCCAAAATCCCTATCTTATGCATATTGTGACATGTCCTTGACAAGTGAATTTACCAATGAAAATTTCTGTAAATTCAGTTTCATGTCATTACTTGTTTGTGAACTTGGACATTGTCCCATGCCCATAGTTTCTTTTGACCATTTTTTTGATTGATCGAGTAATTGCCCAGGCACCTTGGCATTTGATTTTCTGTTACCAATTGCATTTATGATGTTTGCCTAGGTTATTGACAAGCCCATGGATTTCAGTACAATAAAAAATCAAATGGAGGCAAAGGATGGCACTGGATATAGGACTGTCCGGGAGATATGTGCTGATGTGAGGTTAGTTTTCAAGAATGCAATGAAATACAATGAAGAAAGAAGTGATGTTCATGTAATGGCAAAAACTTTGCTTGGAAAATTTGAAGAGAAGTGGCTACAATTCCTACCTAAAGTCACTGAAGAGGTAACTTTTAAGCAAGCTGTCTTAGCTTTGGAAGTTATTCACTTTCTTCTTTTCCAAATCTTAAAAACAGTTATTTTTGCTGTTGATGTCTATGACTGTTAAATTTGAAGTCAATGTATATATAGGAAAGAAGACGAGAAGAGGAGGAAGCTGAGGCTCAATTAGACATGCAACTTGCTCAAGAGGCTGCTCATGCAAAAATGGCTAGAGATTTGAGTAATGAGGTAGTTTACACTAATCAATACTAAAACAAAATTAATAACTTTCAAGACAAAAATGCTTTGACTCTCTTGCATATAGAGTGGATAGAAAGAATTTGAAAATGATTTTAGTTCTTCCAACATGATGAAATTGCTGTTGCTATTGATATACTTTAATGTAAATATAGTTCTTCTAATAGGATTCCAATAGAGGGTATTTTGTCTCACATTATGATTACTCTTTTCAGCTATATGAGCTTGATACGCATTTGGAAGAACTTAAAGAAGTAGTTGTTCAAAATTGCAGGTTTGTCCTATCAGCTTAATGTCTGATGTGGTGGATGCTTTAATTATGAATTGCATTTGGTGTAGTTGGAATATCTTTGTGATTGTCATTGTTTTCTGTGTCAATTTTGCATAATTAACAATCAGCATTACTGGTCTGGAGTTGCTTCGAAATTCCTATTCAACTTCTTAGGCTTTTCTATGTTGCTTTTCCAATGGATTATTTGTATATTACCTTATTGTCGAATAACGTCAAATGGGTGATCTATCATATTTCTTCTGATGCATTCCACTGCTGCCTGAATGGCTAAATTTAATGTTTCTGTGAAAATGTATTCATTGATCTTAATTTCCAAGTGCAGTGAATCATTATGTTGTTAGATTGTGGAATTGTTCTGACCTGAGTAGTTTTTTCTGCATTCTGGTGTGGCATAGCCTCTTGTATCTGGCGGTTGTCTAGAAACATGTAGATTATAATAAGGGATGAATCATTGTGCTTTTTAATTATTATATTGAGTTGCTTCTTAAAGGATACTACTTTTGGATGATCTGGATGGTAAAGAATGTCGATTTTGCAAATTTGTGTTATGATGAAGGTATTATAACTCTGCTTCCTTACATTCTTCAGCAAGGGAAATTTGATTCTGAAAATGCTGTTACAGGAAGATGTCTACAGAAGAGAAAAGAAAACTAGGGGCAGCTCTTACAAGATTGTCCCCTGAAGATCTAACTAAAGCATTAGAGATTGTTGCTCAAAACAATCCAGGCTTTCAAGCGACAGCTCAAGAGGTGGATCTTGACATTGATGCACAGGTAAGTTTCTTCATACTGCAATCCTTTTATGTATCCCTATTTCTGCGATTTAAATGTTCTGGTTTGTGTAGGAACAAAAGTGTGATTAATGCAATGGTCTTGTTTTATGCAGAGTCAATCAACATTGTGGAGGTTAAAATTTTTCGTGAAAGATGCTCTTCAAGCCCAAGGCAATGCTGCAGGAAGCATGGGAGGCAATACAAATGCTCGGACCAATAACAACAACAACAACAGTAAAAGAAAACGAGAGATATGTGATGCAGTTGCGAAAACTGCCAAGAAGAGGAGTAAAAAGTCATCATCTTGATTACAACAACCTGAGTGTGGTCCTGGCAAGCTTTCTCCTTTGATGGAGCAGCTTACTGGGTTTACATGTCTTCTACAAAATGAGCCTGACTAGGTTTCTGTAGGAATACAGCTTACTGTGTTGTACTAATGGTTTTCTACCCCTTGTCTTGTATCAATTCTTTACCTGAACACAGACTTTGTTGCTCATCAAATCAAACAAAACCTTGTACACTTACTAAGAATCAAAACCTGTGTGTTCTTATGTTTCCTTAGCTATGATATTGAAGTGCAGAGAAAAGCAGCTAGTTTAGTGTAACACTTCCATGTAACTATTTGCCTAATGACAAAAAACTTTTCTTATAATATTTCTTTTGTGATTGAATATGTCATTTAATTTAAATATGTTAATTTGTCAAAGTATTTATTTAAAAAATAAAGTTTTGATTTGATTGCACTAAAACTAGTCTAATGTAAATTTAAAAAATAATAATTGAATTTTTATATAAAATACAAATTTATGTGTATATTAGTAAAAATTATAATAAACACTCAATTTTTAGTAATAAGAATTATTTTATTACATCATAAATAAATATGATAATTTCCATTTGTTATTGTATTAATAAAACTAATTAAAAAGTTGAATTTAGTGAAATTTTGGTACCAAACTAAGATTAGGAAATTTTGGTATTTATTTGGTAGTTGGTACCTAAGTCTTCCTTCGTCACGCCACAAGCACAAAATATGTAGAGCCAACGCCGTCCTACTACTTACACCAGACCCGCCACTCCAATCTCAATTCTCTTCTCTAAAATCAAAAGCCTTGTATTTGTTAATTCTCGTGCAAAGGTTGTAATTTTGAATCTGCTATAATTTGAATCTCTCTGTTTTACATGTTAGTATCTGTTTTTGTTTTCTTAAGCTGTAAAAAGTTTCGACCTTTCTGAAGATTTGAGCTTTTATGTATATGTGAGTGTGACAGGGATGACTGTATGTGTATGTTTTGTTTAATATTTTCTCAGCTTGCTTTCGTTGTTATGAGACATCAGATGGAACCGATTGGTGGGCCGCTTCCGGATTATAGGAATGTCAGAGTGGGTGATTCAGATGTTAATGTCAAGGACATTGAGGGTTTCAAGCATAGTCTGGAGGAAATTTTCTTGAATGTTGATAAGGTACGATTGGTTCATTACTCTTTTTATTCCTTGAATGTGCTGTTTTATTGTTGTTGTTTCGTAATTTGGTTGCTTGTGCTTCTCTTTCCAATACGTAAACTTGTAGCTTGAGCAAAGAGTGAATGAGATCGAACAATTCTACTCAAGTATTGGTAAAAAGCAACCGACTGGTTCAAAAGGTAGCTCTGTTGTGAAAGAAAAGGAGAGACATGTTTCGAATGTTAAGAAGAAGCAGCAACAAGATCCCTCACAGAGGGAGGCAACAGCTGCAAAGAGAATGCAGGAGCTAATACGCCAATTCGGCACGATATTGCGTCAGGCAATCTTCATTGCTCTTTCATGCATCTGCTTTAGTATCAGCTGTAATCTTCTGGTTTTCCTAGAGATTTACTTGATTTACATTTTACATGGACCAGAAGGGCATTGTTTGTATTCTTTTCCCATCTGTTTGAGGACTTGGTAATTGCTTCCTATGGTTTTCCTTTATCATGATTTTATTGGCCTTGATAATAGGTTAGTCTGACATAACAAGTATTGTTGGTATCCATTTCAATTTGTGGACGTAACCTAGTCTTGGTAATGAGTCTATAGTTTAGTATCCCATTATTGGATGGTTGAAGATTAGGAACAGTTATTAGCATGATATGCTTTCTTCTTTGATTTCAGTTAACACAACACAAGTGGGCACTTCCCTTTATGCAACCTGTGGATGTTGAAGGTCTGGGTTTAGATGATTATTACGAGGTAAGGTGAATATAGTACACGTGGAATCATTATGCAAGGATGTGGGGTTTATTTTATGTGAGACCCTTTTTGATTAGGTTTGTCAAACATGACTATGTACTAACGTGATAACTGCCACTAACACCACTGGTTTGTTGACTTGGACAAATTTCCCAAATTATGGGTGTTCTTCACTATATTTTCTTGAGCAATTCATCAGGCATTTTTTGTCCGGAATTTCTGTTACAATTGCTTCTTGTGGTATCTGACTAGATTATTGACAAGCCCATGGACTTTAGTACAATAAAAATGCAAATGGAGGCAAAGGACGGCACTGGCTATAAGAATGTCAGGGAGATATGTGCTGATGTGAGGTTAATTTTTAAGAATGCAATGAAATATAATGAAGAAAGAAGCGAGTATCATGTTAAGGCCAAAACTTTGCTGGGAAAGTTTGAAGAGAAGTGGCTACAGTTTCTACCTAAAGTTACAGAAGAGGTAACTTTTAATGAACATCTGTCTTCAAATTTACTAGATTGACTCCTTTACTGAATGGAAAAATGAAAAAGAAAAAGCAATAAACTTGTATAGGAGAGAATACGAGAAGAGGAAGAAGCTGAAGCTCAGTTGGACATGCAACTTGCTCAAGAGGCTGCTCATGCTAAAATGGCTAAAAATTTGAGCAGTGAGGTATATTGCTCTTATATGTTCCAATATAGAATAGATAAATGATTGACATTAATTTAGATCTTCCATTGTATTGAAGTATAGCAAACTGTTTTCAGCTACATGAGCTTGATATGCATTTGGAAGAGCTTAGAGACGTGGTTGTTAAAAAATGCAGGTTTTGTTCTAACTAGTTCGGTTTATAATCAACTTCCTGGTTCTTTGCATGCATCCACTGGAAGTTAATGTGAAAGTGCTGTTCCAGGAAAATTTCAACAGATGAGAAAAGAAAGCTCTGGGCAGCTCTTGCAAGATTGTCTCCGGAAGATCTAACTAGAGCATTAGATATCGTTGCTGAAAACAATCCAGCTTTCCAGGCGAAAGTTGAAGAGGTGGAACTTGACATGGACGCACAGGTGCTGCATCACTGTAATTTTTTTGCTGATTTGGTTGGTGTCGAAACAAAATATCAGAAAATGGCGTTTTTCCATTGTGTGCAGAGTGAATCAACTTTATGGAGATTAAAGTTTTTTGTGAAGGATGCTCTTAAAGCTCAGGACAAAGCTACAGGAATCACACTAGGGAATGCCAACATTCAGACCAACAATAACAACAACAAAAGGAAACGAGAGATCTCATTGGACAATGACAACATTCAGACCAACCAGAACAACAAGAGAAAACGGGAGATTTGTGATGCTATTGCTAAAACTGCCAAGAAAAGGACTAAAAAGCCAACTTCTTGATCTCATCCCTTGCTGCCTCTAATTAACATATCAAACATTTTTGCCTGGCAGCATTACTAGCAGAAAATGAATCGTAACTAGCTTAATATAGTAAGGCTGGTTTGGGATTCTCTTGGGTGAACCTTGTTTTGCTGTAAAACGATGTTGGCTGGCTCTACTCACACAGTCTAGTCTTTCTTTTTTTAATTTTATGATATAATCTTCATCTGTGAGAAGACCACTTTTGGCCATCGACGCTTTGATGGTTTTTTTTTTCTTTAATGATTGTTTGTAGAGTCTATATGAATTCAACTATCTTCTGCATGTGTCAAAACTGATAGGTGATAGTTAAGGTCTACAATAAGTTGAACACAAGTAACTTTTTGTATAAGATAAAACTCAATTATGCAGTAACTAGTCGCAATTTCCCATCCAGTCACTCACATGAACAATTTCTCAAAATGGGAATTCAAGTACTATAACCATTACAATCTGAAGAGCATATATGACAAGAGTTGGCTACAATTCTGTTATTCTAGGATTCATCTTTTGGAGCCGTTTCAATGACGTTGTTGGTTGTACCATTCTGTTTCCTTTCTGCTTGAAGAGAACGACACAGTGATTCCAGCTTTTCTTTCTGGTTATTGGTCTTCTCCAATTGTTTCTTCAATTTCTCTCGCTGTTCAAAATAACAATTCTCAATTTTCTTGCTAAATTTCAACCAAAAACTCCTCCTTACTTGGTCAATAATGAGGTTAACAGTATACCTCCTCAACCAGTTCTATGAGAGTAACATCAGATTTCTCACATTTGCTCTTCAAGAACGTATTTTCCTTCGTCAGTTCCTTTATCGATTTTGCCATCTGATCATTTTTGCAAGAATAATGGATTTTACTTTTGACATTTAACATCATACGCTAATCCAAAATGGGAACATACCTTTTCAAAAACCTCGTTGCTCTTTAAAAGTGCATCCTGCACAATCAGCTCGGTATGAATCAAATATGTAGGACTTATGGCGATTCTCTGACTCAATATGATTGATCAGAGACAGGAAGAGGGAAAATGATTAATGTTTAAAGCTGACCTGAAATTGTTGGAACTTTTCTCCATCAGCTGTCAGTTGCAAACGCAAGTTTTTCTCAGTGGCCAACAACTGAGACACCTGTTCTGCATAGATCTTCATCTGGGACTGCTCCTGGGCCAACTTCTCCTCATGTTGCTTGATCTTCAATTCAGCAAGCTGAAGCTCCAGTGTTTTCTGTTTTAACTGTGCATTCCAATTCCCGACAACAAGAAGAAGAACTATGACCTCCAAAAGAAAGAAACAAAAACCCTTTGTATCGAACTAAAGCATGAAGCGTACCTTCTGTGCATGTTGTTGTTCTAAAAGAGTATATTGATCAGCAAATTGCTTGAGCTTACTTCTTAACCTAAGCATGATTATCTTGGGAGTAAGAAGATATATATGTACTGAATACCCATCAGATACATTCTTTCACTTCTAAGAGCAACCAAAAGGAGTCGAGAGAGGAGATTGCTCAAACGATACAAAACAAGCTCCAAGCAAAAGAATGGGGCTGATTGAAAAGACTCCTTACAAATCCTAGTATGGAAGAAGTCAAACAATCCACCAAAAGAAGGGACACTTGAACTTTGGCTCTATCTTCTAGCCTATAGTATCACTACATTGAAGCATGGAATTCAAGACAGAACAAAGATCAATTTAATAAGACAGAACATGAAGTGTTTTTTTACATCTCATTTTCCTTCAACTGAGAAAGAGATTCCTCCTTTCGCTCTTCTAGCTTAATGCTAACATCCTGCAAGAAGAACACTTCTGACATTCAGTGACCTCAAAATGATAATTTACTGTACCAGGAGCAAAGAATCAAATAACCTGCTTTGTCTTAGTAGCAGCTCATAGGTACTCATTAGGTAAGAAAATGTAAACCAAAACCTTTATTGCATCTTGGAACTTGGTTGACAAATCCAATCTCAAATTCTGCCCCTCTGTTGATATCCGTTTGCATTCATCCTGTTAAGTTATAAGCAGATCAGTTCTCACTTGGCAGATCATGCACCAGGTTTGTGTTAGTCCCAAAACATAAAGCAGACAAACAATGTCGATGAAATCAGCAATCAAAACTTGAGTGCTAGAGTTTGATGATAAAATTAGTTTTGGAAACCTTACCATTAATAATTTATTCTGACGCTGTAACTCTCTACATAATGACTCAAGCTTGTCACGAACACCTATAGCTGCAACAATTATGAATTGAATAATACTAAAACTCAGTGTCAATCAATCTCCAAAGCAGGCAAAATTTTAGATAAGCTTCAAGTGCCACCATCTTTATTAAAGTTTCTTCTTTAGGAAAGAGAACATATAATCCTGATATGGATGCAAATACATAAGGTGTACACACAAAAATCTTACAGATAATTTAGTTGTGTAGTCAATATATCTGAGAAAAATGCAAAACCTGATGATTTTCATGAGTATATGGAGGATAAAAATTACATCTAGATAACATATTTAGAGGGGAGCAAAAACCTTTCAAAAGTCACAAACTACAAGCATATAATGTGCATGATGTGAATACATAACCATTAAGGTTTCATATGCCACATTAAATTTCACCTGCATCTCTCTCAGCAAGAACCTGTTCATACTTTAAGATGAATTCTAGAAACTCCTTTTCTGACTTCAATGCTTTTTTCATGTTCTTTCGCTTTGCATCACAAGATTCCTGTGGCAATAAATAGGGTATCATGAATCAGGAAAGCTCCTCAAATATGATAACTATACAGAGAAAAACTGACACCATGACAATTCTAAGAATGCTGTAATCCTGGGTCAGTTCAGTAGTAAAACTAACGAGCCATAAGATGTTACTAACTACTTTACTGCTTTTCTGTAATTCACTTGTAGCTGAAGATGGCAATACTTTAGCATCTCTTGTTTGTGTGTCCATATCTCCTTGAATGGCTGCAAAGGAGGTAACATAGAATCAACAATCACAGACACTCAAAGATGAGGGGAAGCAAAGAAATGAATCAGAAGAGTGTCATTATATCTGCCTGTACTTTGGCAGTTCCCTTGAACATGCTCTTGCACATTTGTATGTTCAGATATCCCAATTGGAGATTCCGAGACCAAGGTAGCTGAATCAGGCATGGCATCTGGACATTCTACCTGCTTTACACAGACATAATCAACAGCTTATAGCAAGTGCACAGAAGAACATGCAAGTATTCTCAAATTTATAAACTGGACAAGGAAATGCTATCGCTTGTTGGTCACCTCATTCCCATTCTGAACTGGTTGAGCTTCATTATTTATAAGTTCTGCCGCGATCTTGTCCTCCTTGCAATCATTGTGCAGCTTCTCTTGCCCTAAATCTGGGGTTGGAGGAGCTAAAGGATCAGTTGAGGTGTCAACAAAGCCATCTGGCAACGAATCCACTTCAGGAAGCTGATTTGCATCTAAGTTCTCCATTTCTCCGGCAGTTTCTGTTTCAGATTCCGGCCATCAACACAAATATCATAACAATTCATAGTAGCAACCAAAAATAAGAGATAACAACAATAGATTTCGTCCACGTTCAACATTGTTCCAAAACGTTAATATAGAGAAAATAGTTAACCGATTCTCTCAAACCTACAAACATCCCATCATTGCATATCTAGTGAAGAAAAGAATTGGGTTTTTTCCTTATTTCCAGGAAAATAAAAAAGTTTTCACCCACCAATCATTCAATTCCATAAGGTTGAAATGAAAGAAGTCAACAACAAAATTGATCACCCAACTCGTAAACTTTCGAAGAGTTGCCATATCGACTGAAAAGTTTCGATTTTTACAAGTTCTTTGGAGCCAAATGAAGCACACACACAAAAAGAAAACATCGATCAAAAGGAACAAAGAAAAAAAAAAGAACAACAGACGACTAAATTTGAAATATATGTCTCAAATGACGAACAGATCGAGAGAGAGAGCGAGAGAGAGCGAGAGTTACCATGTAAGAGAAGAGATCAATAAAAGAGCAAGACAGAAGACAAGTTCCAATGAAGCAGTCGTTCATGAACTGAAACCGCAAAAAACTAAAACGTTTGACACTTGCTCAGCGAGGTGTTCTTCTAATACTAAGCATACAGACAAAGCAACCCGACCCGATCCGCTAAACTCAAGCTCAGACTAACCGAATAAAGAATCCAAATTTGCAAATAAGGCCTTCACATCCAAACTTATTACTACAAAGGCCTTCGCTTTATTGCACTTTTCACTCCCGCCGTGTAGGACGATTTTGGCAATGCCGCAGTAGTAACCACTGCCATAGAACCGGTAACGACGCCGTTTTCGGTGGTTTCATGGACATGACGAAATTCGATAATGCCGTGTGGATAATGAAGTGCCCTTCATTTTATTCGGTCTTCTATCCTCTCTCGCTTTCTCATACTGTTCTTTATTGCATTCTTCGATTTGTGGGCCTTTTGGTATTAATTTCAAGGTGCCAAACGATGATTTTAGGCTATAGCCTTTACTGATTGAGTTTTAGTTTTTGTTCAAAGGTTGTGCCTTCGTATCATAGTGATTGAGGAGGAGGATTTTACATGAATCCTGTGAATGATTCATCGGCTATTGTTGTGATTTCTTTATCTTTTTCACTCTTTGTGGACGATGCTAGAGGAAAAGAGTGTCTTAATAGGTTCGGCAAATTTGAGGGTTTAAAGTCCGGAGATTTTGTCTAGTGATTCCTCTGAATGGGTGTTCAGTTCACCATGGAAATGACTGGCATTGATTCTGGGAATGCACCACGTCTTACCATGGTGATTTCTAAAGACCTCATCCCCTTGTCTGTGTTATCTTATCTGTCTCAAGGTCGGTATGCATCCTTTTTTGGTGTTCATAGCTTTGTGTTTTCACAATGTAGTGCTTTGTAGTTGGTAATCTTATCCTTGGAAGGAAGATTTATTTGTATCTTTATATCTTTCATCACAAGGTTTTCTGTTTATTCATCTTACATGATCCAAGAATTTCTGATGGTACAGCTTTGTTGTTTGCTGTGATCAGTAAGGAACTGTTGAATTTCATACGTTATTTCAGATAAAAAATGTTCTTTCTGAAGTTTTCCATCAGGAGAAATACTGAGCCTGTACTTTTTTGATACGGGATATAGTACTATGATAATGAGGATGCCAAAAAGTGAACATAGTTTGACAAGTTCCTGGATAATGCTTAAGGGTTTGTGATTTTTTTGAGCTCAGAGATATTTGCTTTTCCCTTTTATGCGTGCACTTTTCTCTTCCAGGCAAGCTGCTTTTTTTCTAGATTCTACTTCTTTTTACTTGTATGATGTTTGAAGCTCAGATGATGAAACTACATCAGACTTGGAGATTCCATTTCTTGCAGAGAAACTGTGGGAAAGGGAAAGTGCTGAACAAATTGGACATGGGGTCTTATAATGAAATCCTTGAGAGCTATGGGAAGCAAAAGAAATAGGCAAACACAGGTTTGCCTTTTAGTGAACATCTTTGGCATCACACTTTTGATTTAGTGTCTTTAATCCTTACTTTGCTCCCTTTTCAGGTCACTGAAAATGACATGGGAACTCGTAGGAAGCCTATGCCATGGATGATCTTTACTGGTTTGAGTGTTCTTTGGCTAACTTGTTCTTCCCTGATAATTCCACAAATGGTTTATTCTCTTGACATGTGCAGTGGCCCTCGACTCTGATTCTGATATGATCGGACTTATCTCATTGAGAGCATTGAGAGTAAGGGGATTGACTAGAAGCAACATGTTTGCCATACCAGAGGGATGAGAAGTTGAAGAGGACTAGAAGAAACCGGGAAGACATGGAAGAGATTATGTTTAAACTATTTTAAAGGCAAATTGATTGTGTATTTCTTCTTTAATGCTGTCCATGCATTGTATTGTAGAAATCTGTTTATGACAACTAAAGCATGTGGCATTTATTGCCATTCTTTACATCTTCTCTATTCTGTTCAAATAAGTACTAATCAATTCATTAACAGTATAACTTTTTGACATTTTTTTCTTTAAATCAAAATTATTTAAAAAATTGAGAGATAGAATAATTAAGACTAATGAGAATATTAAGTAATATAATAATTAACATTCATATCTAATTATCTTTTCTATTTGATAACATTGAATTTTTTATATAATATTTCTTGTAAATAAGAAAGATAGAGGGAGATAACTCGCAAAAGTTGTAAAGATCATAAAATTATAATTTAAATCACGAAAATTTTAGTGATAAGTGATGAGTTTTATTGATACAAATTTTTAAAGATTTTAATGTTGGAATTTTTAAAATTTTAAGAATTTTTATTAACTCACCTAATTATTTATTCAATTCATGAATTATTTATTTATGCATCAAAAAACAATTTTAAATTTCTCATTCTAGAAAAAAGGTATAAAGAGGGAAATAAATATATTGGTTGACCAACCCAAAAAAAACTACCAAACCGTATAAATGTGCTTTTAACGACTCCATTATTGTTATTTTGTTGAGCTAACAAGAAAAAGAACAAGCCTTGTTCCCACGTTGTTCAAACTTTGACAACTTCACAAAGGCGTGTGGTCAGCACGAAGACGCCGGCCACTCTTGTCTTTCTTTTTTGTTTTTTTCTGTTATTATCAAGCCTTGGTTCTCACCAACTCATTTTGATTCTTTCCCATCTCTCCATTTTCACGTTTCTCTAGTTTGGACTCTTCACCTCTCCATTTTTCGCTCAAAAGAGAAGGTACGGTTTTGGTATGTTGGTTTTGATGTTACTATGGTCGTTGTTTCGGCTTTAGATCGATAATTCTGATTTGGGTTTTGGTTTTTAAGTTTCAATATCGGCTCACTCGTTACTGCTGAATGGCCTTTCATGGGAAAGATTGGATTTTTGCTGATTTAGATGTTTACAATTTCGTTGATTCGAAGTTTTTATAGCATTGAGATTTTGCATAGTCAATTGTTGAATCTATGTGCGTGGATTTCTTGATCGTGTGGTTATCGAGTAAAAGTTTGAGCCGTTAAAGAACTTGATGAATGTTTTGGATAATTATACTGTCCGCACTAAATCGACATGACCAATATCATAATGATCCATGTGTTCTTTCCCTTAGTTTTGTTCAAGATTGAACGTTGACCACCTGGTTTCTTCCTTTTAAACACTCATGATTATATGTTGTGTGGTTAGTTTGATAACTCCAAGTTAGATCTTTGAGTTTTTCGACGATTTATCCGGTACGCACCCGAAAAAGTTTGGATTACTCTCTGATTGCACTTCGGTATTGATGTGCAGGTAAAGTTTGCTGACCTACTAGGATGGATTTTCTCTTCAGCAGATTAAACGAGGAGTCTGTACCTTCTCAAGTGGACATGCTTAGATGTCCATTTTTGAGAAACATTAATGAGCCAACTAATTTTTCCTTCTCCTCATCCATTCCTTTCCAAATGCCTGTAAGTTATTTCCTTTGATTTTTTTTCCCCTTATGTCTTTCAATAATCACTTTCTCTCCTGGGATGTGAAGCTTCTTTAGGTTGGAGAAACATAAGTTTTGACTTGTTTTCCTTTTCTTTAATCTAATGTCTCACATTAAATTCTGGTACAGATTTGAAACTGAGGTTGTGTTTTTGCCAACTTCTTTTGCCAGGCACAAAAAGGAAAAGGTCCAATCTTTGAAGATGGCCCAAATTTCGAAGTTGCATTCAGGCTGTTCCATGGACGAGAGGGAGTAGTCCCACTTTCTGAAAGATCATTCTCAGACTCCGAGAAAGTGGAGCGAAAACCAAGCCTAGTGGGGTTAAATCCTTTAGCTGCAAAGGCAGCCACCATTAGTCTTTCATCTTTTGGACCTGGAGGTCCATTCAGCTTTGATTCATTCTCTAAGAAGTGGAGTAATCAGAAGAAAAACCACAGTTCATCCAAGAAGGAGTCTTCTTCAAAGGTAAATAATCTAGTTCTACTATTTAATCGGTTCTCTTGAAGAACTTTAGGTCAAAGTTGAAGATTACAGTCTTAAGCAACTTGTTCATTGATTTAGCTTTTTGTTCATGTTTTTATTTAGGGAGGGCAATCTAATCATGAAGCAATGGGCAATGAATGGCTGCAAAGTGGTAACTGTCCTATTGCAAAATCGTATCGAGCAGTCAGTAATGTCTTACCACTTGTTGCAAAAGCTTTCCAACCCCCACCAGGCATGAAATTTAAATGCCCACCTGCAGTGGTTGCAGCCCGAGCAGCCTTAGCACGAACTGCTTTTGCAAAGAATATACGACCGCAACCCTTGCCAGCAAAAATTCTTGTGATCGGGATGCTGGGAATGGCTGCAAATGTTCCTTTAGGGATATGGAGAGAACACACTGAAAAATTTTCACCATCATGGTTTGCAGCTGTTCATGCAGCAGTTCCATTCATAGCTATGCTAAGGAAATCTGTACTGATGCCCAAGTCAGCTATGGCATTTACGATCGCAGCATCTGTACTGGGACAGGTTATCGGATCAAGAGCAGAGCGGTATCGTCTGAAAGCAGTAGCCGCAGAAGAAAGATTGACTCTCAAAGAATCATCTAAATCTAGCTCAAACCAATTTCAAATTGCTACTACCGATGGACGACATTGTGGCAATTCAGTAGAGTATCCGGCTTCCCTGCCGGCTTCCCTGTCGGCTGCTGCTTCATTATCAGCAAAGGACGTATTTTGCTGATTCAAAGTCTTGATGCTTGCAAATCCATGTCTAATACATTTTAGTTCTATATCTTGTAATTCATTATGTCACTACTGCTGATGCTTTATCACCAGTAAAAACCTGATTTTGCGTATTGGTGGATCGAAATAAAAGAGACAAGGATGAGTGGTGCATGTGTTCTTTTGTCAGAAATCATGTAATTGTCCAAACTTCAAACTTGCGTTAAATTCTGAAACTCCATAATTCGATAAACACCATTGCTCATACGTGTGAAACTCTCAAAGTTACGTAGTTACTGAGATCAAACTAACTGTTGTTAATCTTGAAAATTTATCAGCTCAAACCCATTTCTGATTATATTTTACTATTGACAGAACATTTAAAAGATTGCGTAATTAAAAATTAATTAATTTTTCACCTTTAAGATTAAGAATTCGATTGCCACTAGGATTCCTAATCCAAACAGACCTCTTTCAATAACAAACTTGAAATCTCCAAACTACAAGCTCAATTATCTCCTGCAACTTAAAAACGGGACCTTCCGTATAAAACGTGTGACCTCGTCGCCATTAAATCTTGCTCCTTTCCAGAGAAACTTTCACGATTTTTCCCCAAAAGGGAACTTGCCTTTTATCGATCCTGTACTTGTTTCAATAGGCTTGTTGTTGCTTTCGATAGATTTCTCGTTTATCAAGTACAGGAACTCGGATCCTCTTCAGAGGGTAGAACAAATCCGTTCAAGCTTCAATTTTCCTCTTCCTTTTTCGCTTTTCTCCTTGAAAGTTCCATTATTTCATGAATTCAAACATGCTGTGTGCATAGCTTTAATTTTTTCATTCTTCAAAACCCCAGCATAATCCTTCGATATTTCTCGCGGAATTGATTGAACAAAAAGACAAAAGATTGCTTTTTTACTTTCTAATTTGTATTGAAGATGCAAAAACCATCTTCTTATCGTTATTGGATTAGGACTGGTGCTGAAATGGTCTGTCATAGGCTTCCTTGGAGAGAGCCGCCGTTGATGTTTCATTGGAAGACGATGACATGGTAAATTTCTCCAGGAACTCTCTAAGCACCCTTGAATTTTTTTATCTGATCTTCTTGGAGCAATCAATGGAACCTTGGACTTGGTTATTAGTTTCTGTCTATTGAATAATAGGATTGCGCATTATTCATTGGTGCATTAGGTGTTCAGATTGCTGTGAACAAAGCCTTATGGCCTCCAAGTTTTGCCTGGAGAGACTTCCCAGCAACAAGCTGTTTTGTCCCTGCTTCAATGGTGGACAAGTGGCCAACTAATCTGAAGCAGCAAAGTATAGAAATCCCATCCAGTTTCTGTTCATCATCTCAAAGGGGCCACTTTCAGGTTAAGTCTGAATCTCATCTGAAAACATCAAAAATGTTTCAAGTGTAAATTTATAATATCACTTTACAATTTTACATTTTTTTTAATTTGGTGCTAATAAAACTATAAATTTTAATGAAATTAGATTTTTTTATCAATATTTAGTATTAACTCATAAATTTAACTTGTATAATGTCACAAATTGAGTATTTCAGATTCATTGATGTTCTACAAAAAGCATAAATACATAAATACTAGTATTTATACTATTACTTTACACATTATTCATATTGCAGTAGACATCATTTTATTAATGTTATGATGAAAAATGATACAATAAATAACAATTAATTTTTGGTAAAACATTGAAGTTCAAATCATATAAACATAATGATTATAATCTGTTTTAACTAATATACATTCTAAATTAACGTCAGTCGCTATTTATAATATCACTTTGTTATCTTCCTACTTTCATTGAATGCATGCTGGGACTTAAAACATAACTGAAGTTGTAGATCTTATAATGTCTGCATTCTTGTACTTTCATAATGTTTTTCTGAAGAAGTTACAGTGTCTTCTAAAAGGAAAAGCAAGTGTTGTTGAGTGCATTATAAGAGTAGCCCATGTTTTCGGATTCCTTTAGTTCATTCTCTGCTCCAATGGAGTTGTTTTTACCATCCAAAGAACTAATGCTCACTCTTCAATTTTCGTTTTGGTTAAAAACGGGTAAGCAGGAACTGAGCGGTGATACATGTACAGGAGGCTTGCTTTTATGTAATCCATCAGATGATTTACATACATGGATTCGAGTTTTGAGTTTCAGAGAAACTGCCAAGGTCGGTGAGTCTTCTTTCTCTTTTCGCATCTATATCTGTATTGAAGAAAAGATTTAATGAACATAGATAGAGAGGAACTGGTGAAAAGATGACGATGCCATTCCAAATCTTTTTTGGGATTATTTCTGTATTGCGTCAATACAACAAATACAAAGCTGCTCCTGCAAATATTACATAGCACCTAGAATATTTTCACCAAAAAAGACCAACTTAATAAAGAACTGTCCACCTCTCCCCTATCACTGCATTGAACAATACAAAAGATAACTATAATACAGATGCGGCAATGGAATTTGCCGAGGGCCGTGTCACAATGGCCCTCTTACCCCTCCTACTACCTACCTATGTCCCCCTTACCTCTCCAAGATTCCTCCTCCCTGCCCATAGTCCCACTATTGTGACCTCCATACTGATCAGCTTTTGCATAGTGCATCTTAATGGCTGCAACCGGATCCGTAACATTTGTGCATGGCCCCCCAACAAGAATCCCTCCTCTTCCCACTACATTCATCCCTGCCACACTCCTTCCTGGCTGCTGTAAGTTTGAAATTGCTTCAAACCCATTCAATTTTTGCATCTCTGAAAATATGTCCTGTCGGTGTTTCACATCCATTGTGAATGGCTGAACTTTAGGACCATCATGCCTTTGATACATCTGATAATCCACAACTCCATTGCTCCCACCTGCCTCTCTTGCAGAAAAGAGGGACATGGCATTCAAGTTGCGATCGCTGCTCTTCACAGCAGCTTGTAATGCCTGCTGGTCCACTTTCGACGAGGAAACATGAAAATTGTCAAAAGCATCAGGATACTTGGCTAATAAAATGGCAGAATCAGGTATAGATGCAAACCCCGTCTGTATTCTACTCCCGTCCCAAAAACCGTAACTCCTCATGGGACCATTTTCAAGCCCACAATTATAACTGTTTTCCTGATCTTGCTTCAACAAGGTTGTATCACTGGCTTGTGTGCTATCATGGCCAGAAAATTTGAAAACGGATACCTTGCTATTTAACTTTGAACTAGGGACTCCTCTCCCCTCATTCTCATTGCTACCTGAGTTCTGATCCTGCAAAGGTGAAGGATTACTGAGGACTTTACCAAACAATACCACCTCACCATTCCTGTGATGCTTTTCACCATCTGAAAAACTCCGTACTTGATCACCTGCTTTTTCAGTGTGTTGTGACAAATTAAGAGGTGCAGGAGTAAAGCACTGAGGTTTTGAACCATTGCACTTTTGAAGAAAGCAATCCCTAGCCGTAAACTGATCGCTGCTGTTCCTCCTAGAATTCAACTGGGTCTGCATTTCAGGAACAGGTCTACATGAAATATTCCCATTTGTCTCATTTTTTGTTGGGATTTGCAATGGATATCCCATGAAAATCTGGCTTAATTGATCATTCTTCAATGAAAGATGACTAGACAAATGCGGGATGTGCTCATCTTTAAATGTCTGACCTAACTTATCACTGCTTTTAGTTTCAGGAGTTGAAGGCAACTGCTTCTGGTCTTGCTTTCTCTCAGTCTGGCCAGAAGAAGAATCTCGCAATCCAGAATTTTTGGTAGCAGGATTACTCTCCACATGTAATCTCATAACAGGGGGCTTTTCCACTGTATCCAACTCAGCAGACACCTGATGTATGCTTTCCAGTCCAAGATTCAAGCTTGAACTATCCACAGGTAGCAGAGATGAAGTACATTTATTTCTTTTTGAATCTTGCAATGACCCGATCTGACTTGAATCATTTTCAAGTGATGGAAATTCCTGGTCCTGTAGATTTCCAGTTCCACTGGTGGATACCTCAGCTGGAGCCTGATTCTCAACCAAAGCATTTGAGTTGGGCAGGCCAGTATCAACTGCATTTTCAGCAAGCATTGTTTCTTCAATGGAATCACCTCCTCCAGCAATTTGAGCTCTATCAGCTTCTACTTCAACTGAATTGGCCAAAATCTTCAGGGGGTGAACAGGCTCTGATTGTTGGGGTTTATCACAAGTTAGCTCTGTCGATATTTCCATTTGGGGTGCCTCACAGACTTTCTGACCTAAGGCTCTCTTTGAAACATTGTCCTCAGGCCCATTCAGATCACTAAGCACATGCTTCCTACTTGCTGCATCAAATTCATCCTGCTTACCATCCTCAGAAGGCACGACCCTAGAACCAAGGTTATCATTGCAGATAATTGAACTCTTCTCCAGGCCACAAGCGTCTTCCGTGTCTCCTCCACCTCCATGAGCATCATCACTCATTAGCATATCAAAGTCTTGAGGCCTTGGCTGCATCAAGTCCAACCCAAGGCACTTGCGGGCCTTGCTAAAGAACACCTTGCACTGATCCCTACTTCTTGTTCTGATGAATCGTGAGATCATGGTAAAATCCTTGCCATAGGTGGAAACAGCTTGTATAAAGAGGGACTTTTCATGATCTGTCCAATCTGTAGGATCCATTTCACCACAACTCTCATCTGAACATGTCTCTTCATCCACATTTTGAGTAACATCAGATGCTGAAAATTGTTTCACAACAGAGTATAATTTTTGGGACTTCAAGTGTCGGATGCTTTCACCAGGACCAACAGAGGTAGTGATACAAGAACTCATTGCCTCAGAAGATACTGAACCACAGATGCCTGCTAAAACATCAGCAGCAACAGCTTCACTTTCATTGTGAAGGTTATTAGCATTGTTTGACCTTTCTAAAATGTTGTCGCTGCGTTGAGATGTTCTCAAATCACCAAAGCCTCCAAAAAAGATTCTATTAGAGCACCTTTGCCGCCTTCGCATCGCATTGTCAGCATCAGCAGCAATGGCTGAAGCAGCACCTAAAATGTCCAGTGATGCAGAATTCATCTCACGATTCCACTTCTTACCAGATGCAACCAGATAATTGGTAGATGACTTCACTTGCTTACTCTTCTTAGCTCTCTCAAAACAATCAGATTTGTGATTCTTGTAGTAGAATTCAACACAGTCTGCAGTTGTCTTGTGATTAAGAAAAGAAGCGATCTTTCTGAAGTCCTTCCCAAAAAGTGAAAGCTTATCTATGAAAATTTCAATCTCTGCTGAAGTCCAGGGGTTGATCATCGCTCTTTCCTTCTCGAAGGCACAAGGATCTTCAACCAAACCATTACTAGAGATAAAGCGTGATGCCACTCTCTCACTCTCGTCCAAAATCAAAGATGGCATCTTTAAAGTGCTTCTATAAAGCTTAACTTGACAATCTGACAGCAGCTTGCTTGCAAAGTTAACTATATCGGATTTAGGGACCAGGTTCACATTTCCAGCTACAAAGAAAGTGAAAGAAAAACATTGTAAAACTATAATAAGAAAAAACAAATTTCCAACAGCAAATAAAATAAAAATAAAAAATAAATGCTACAAGAAATATGAATGTAACATGGAGACAATAATTATGAGGAATTCTTTAATAAATAATCAAATCATCAATAAACAAGAACCCCAACAGCTACTAAGAATCTCTTTTAATACGAATGATGTCACTGAGCAATAAAACTCTAAAAACCAGTGCCTGTATTATCATTTTCTCATCACACCTTCCATTCATCATCCCACTCCTTTATTCTAACTACAAAAGGTGGAAACAGAAGCAAACAAGGTTGAAAAAGGGAAAAACAAACCAAGTCAGTACATATGATTCATGAAGACCAAAAATTGAAATCACAACCCTGAGAAATAATGCACACAAAAGCATGAGGTCATTCAATGCAGTTATGTTTGTGGAAAAACAAACTCTCCTCCATGTGACTGATCCAAAAACGGTGACTAGTTATCTTATATCTATGTTTCATTCTGCTTAAACTAGTGACATTCTCCACCAAACACATAGCTCAGCACCACCTCTAATATGATTTCTTCTCATCTGAAAGGATACAACAAAACATAAAAGAAAACTATAGACATTGGCATTGCCTCCTGCAGTTGCTGAATCAAGCAATAAACCAGCTGTAGATTACTAAAGCAAAGCAGTAGAACCTAAGCATTATACAAAAGCAACAATAGACAATTAAAAGTGGAAAATGAAAAAATACAATGTTCAAAGGTACGTTTATTGTGCATGGATGTATAAATAAAACACTCAGAATAGAATTTATAATTTTAATCAAGATTCACTGCATCGTCTTGCATTAACTAGAACCAAATCACAGACAGAGATCATATAGGAAGCCTTAAAGCTGATTAACAAATGTACTACTATTCAAATTCAAGTAACATAGCAATACCAAACTACTATACCTGATGAAAAGTACAAATCATGGAAACAAGGAAAAATTAAACACGACAAGATTCCGTACCAGGAGAAGGGAATCGAGAGCGTACAGAAGACCGGTGTTTCTGATATCCACCATGCATTACCCGCAAGCTTAACTCAGATTTCTTCTGTGACTTTGCGCGGTATTTTGTTACAGAGAGCAATCGCAAATCTTCCTTCCATAGATGGTGAAATGCTTTAAATTTAAGTGTCACAACTCTCTCCTTGAAGCGTAAAAATCGCTTCCTCAGAGCAATTTTTTCTTTGACCAATCTATGCATGTGTGACAAAGAGACATTGGAAACACTTGATAGATCAATCTTGCATTGATCCTTGGAAATAAGCTTGTTAAGTACATCTGACGCTTGAATAGCACATTCTTTATTGGAAACCAATACCAGGTTACACAATTTATTTACTTCATCTAGATGCCAACTAGTTTCAGTAGACAATGATGCATCCCTTCCATTCTCTCTATGCATGTTAACCTCCCGTTCAGTAGGGAGGTTAGTTATCACTTCATTGTTACAATGAACAAAATGTTTCAACTGCACATTGGGAGACTGGGCAGTCTCCAAGTCACCAGAAAGCTCAATATGCTGCTTAAAATCAGCCATAGGAGCTGCCTCCACTAGAGAGGCAGATTCCACGAATTTTGATGTAGCTGTTGTAGGACTGTCACTATCACATCCTTTAGCAGCAGTATCAACATCTTCTGAAGTGGCATTGCAAAGAGAAATCTTCTCTGCAGCCCCATAAGATTCCATTTGCAAAGGAGGTGGATGGGGAATGTTGTTGGAAACACGCCTCTGTTCGTTGCAAATAGTCACACTGTCCAGTCCAAGGAAAGAGTTGGATGCCAATGGATTTGGAAACCGGTTAACAGATTCAAATTTAAGTGACTTTAGCTCAGTTTCTAGCGAATCTATTTCAGTCTCAGTCATCTCCAATGCCTTCGAGATCTCAGCCTTCCACAGAAGCAGCTTGTTCATAGCACTAGACCTCACAAAACTTGAATCCACTGAAGTAGGATCATCAGTCTGAAGCAACTCAGTTATCGATGAGCCCAAACTAGAAACTGAGCTAATATCAAATTTCTCCAAATTAAATGAGAATCCATCAAGCTGAACATGAGACCCAATACTGTTTGAACTACATAAATTACTAACATCAGTGTCAGCATTTACTGCCTTGCCAAAACTTTTCTCCTCTACACCTGTCACAAAATGGCAATTACCTTAAATTTCACTGAAACAAAACCAAGCCTAAAAGTCCATCAGCACAAGAAAACTAGGCCTAAAAGTCCAAACTCGGATGGCTCAATAGCATATGCATTTAGGTTATGGAACAACACAAAACTTATCCCTGGTTCACATTAGTGGGAATTGAGCATAAAATAATGTGGTAGCTTCATATTCGTTCAAACAAATAGACTTTGGATACTCCGCAACAAAAGTATGAGAAAGCTACAAGGCAATTCGATGACTTGTATTTCTGAATATAACAGGGCAATCATAACAAACATCAAGCATTGTACAAACATGAACAAAGATAAAATATTAACTTTACAATAATAGAGTATCATTAACTAGAACATGTGTCAGTATCATTTAACTAGCACAAGCGTCACAACTTTGAGAAAATCGTAAACAGAAAGAATTACTACCAAAACCATAACTTCATGCATTTACTAGAAATACATGATGCCAACTGCAACAAGGACAATACTAACAGGTTAGCAAATAAATTTTAGTTTGGCTAACCTTACAGAGCATAACCTAATAGACACAGTTATACAACAAACCAAAGAATGTGAGATAGCAATCAATTACCTGGAGAGGAACTACAAGCAACGGACGAAGGAGTTGCAGGAGATGCACAATCAGAAAATCCAAGAACTCTAGGGCTCTTATCGGCCAAATTTGAACTTTGTGAGAAGATGGTTTCAACATTAGCAGCAGAAATAACAGCTCCATCTTTGTTTATACTCACATCTGGACCTTCAACTTTCTTCTTCTCATATTTTGCTAGTCCTTCGCCCCAATTAAGGCGTGGCTTCTTCCTAGAAGTAGTCTCCTCGCATAGTGGAGCAGACGTTACACAGGCAG
The DNA here is from genome assembly GCA_027563515.1 of Erythroxylum platyclados. Classification (NCBI taxonomy): domain Eukaryota; kingdom Viridiplantae; phylum Streptophyta; class Magnoliopsida; order Malpighiales; family Erythroxylaceae; genus Erythroxylum; species Erythroxylum platyclados. Next base: position 34,941 of record JAOQMM010125797.1, read on the forward strand.
CAGCATCTCCAGATGGGGACCGAACTGGAGTTGCATTCTTGGGCTGCAGCTCAGTCTTCCCTTCATTAGAATCTGCACCCCCAAGGCTTTTTGAGCTACTTGAATGACTGAAACCAGAACCCCGAGAGGACAAGCTTCCAGTACGAGCCCATTTCAAAGGCTTCCAATCTAGTGTGCTATCTTTATCACCCTTTTGGCCTGTTCCCAACCCAATGATACCAGCTACCTTATTGTTATCCTGTTGGTCTTTCAAATGAAGCTGATCCCAAGTATTTACTAACTCAGGATTAGGAGCACGAGATTGGGGGAATGTTAGCACATCATCAGACCTATCATTATTGCCATGCAGCCTCACAGCTGAATTGGGCGACCCATTGTTCATCTCCCATGAATGACCTTTCCAATCTCTCTGGCTAACAGAACCTCTGTTTTCCCTGCCTCTTGCATATTTCCCATCTCCTCGTGGCCGGTAATCTTCATTTTCAAGTACTTTCTCACTACACCTCGAAGGTCCATACCCATGACCAGATTCTTCAGCAACCAGGTGCCAACCACCCTGCTTACCATGACCTTCAAATAATATTTGAACAAGAAACGAAAATCATATACAATTAAAACAAGCAAGAAGGCAGAAACTCCCCAATAAAGACAATTTTCTTAGGGGATAAAACGTACAGAAGTTGTAGATCTAAAGTTATCCTAATCAAAATATGAAACAGGACAATTTGTTACAGAGTCTTTAAAATCAAGATCTATTCTATAAAGAAACAAAAACACACAACGGAGTTTAACACAAATAGAACTAAGTCAATCCTGCGCTGGAGAACGTTTCTCTCAACATAACCCAGGAAAAAAACTTGAACACCATAGGACAACACAAACCACAGACAGGAAGATTCCAAAATTCCAGTTCACGATTACCCAAAGTAAAACTGACCGATAAACAATCATAAAAACAACATAATTTTTTCAAACTCCCAAGTTTTGGACACCGAATAATCTGAATGCCAAACACACCAAGAAGAGCAAAGAAACTCACCAGAAAACCTCCGGAAATCGTTGTTCCCTGTCCACCGAGCGTACTCGCGCGACGATCCATAGTGACTCGACGAAGAGTCCCTCCATCCCGGCGCCGACCCTAAGGAAGACGACTCCGACCTCTCGTACTTCCTCTCCTTGAAGAAGTCCTTCCGATCCCAAGGCAATGGCTCGGGCGGCATCAAAACCGGAAAAAAAACCCTAACCACTAATCTTACCTAGCCCTCAGTTTACCTCTCTGTCGCATGAGCCAAACACCAGACAAAAAACCCGCCGCCGCACAACAACGGACACCAGCCTGCACCGAAGCCGCCGCAGTGCAGCCAAACACTGGTCGCAAAAGAATCCACACGTGCCTCGACTTGAACGAGCTGGACAAGACGATCCCTAGGGCTTGAATCTAGGGTTTCTCGAGGGAAGAAACAACGAAAACAGGAAAAATAAATAAAAAGCTAGACAAATTGCAGCCTGAGGTTTGAGGCACAGATCGGAGAACAAGAACCGAGGCCTTATTGACCGCCCGTGGCTTCGAAGAAAACCTTTTCTCTGATTTTTTTCTCGGCGTTGCTTGGATGGAAGGAAAATAAAGGGAAAATCTGTGGGAGAAGAAGATAGAAAAAGAAAAGTTAAAATGTGAGCCGATAAGAGAGAGAGAGAGAGAGAGAGGGAGGGAGGGAGGAGGGAAGGAGAAAGAGAGAGATTGTGTCATTCGTATCCCAGCGGCGATATTAAACCAAATTTCAATGTCCTTTCGCGTCCAGGCTTATTTTTTATTTTTTATTTTGTTTATTATATATTGATTGATTGATATTTGATTATTCGGTCCATTTATTTGCTCTTTTCCAAATCTTCCCCTTTACTTTACTTTATTGCTTTATGGCCCGACCTCCTGTTGCCCTTATTGACAACTTTTTTTCCGGAAATGCCCTTGATTTTTGGAGATAACTACGGGAAAGAATAGAGTTTGAGTTCACGCGCCGCAACGTATATTCTTCAACTTAAACTCTGCAATGACGGATCTGGCCTTTTGGGAAGCCCACAAAAACTTAACGAGGTGGTTTCCGGGCTTCTCTATTTTTTCAAACAGATAAAAGATATAAAAATTTTTATAAAATTTTTTAATTTTTGAAATTTGTTTATAATTTTTAATTATTCAGATAAGAATAATAACAAAATACACACTATATAAATATTGTATATAAACGCATCAAATATCAAATATGTAATTTAACTTAATTATCAATTTAAACTAATTATATTTAATTTAAATTAATAATTAAAGTTAATTTTTAATGTGAATCTAATTTAATTTGTTTTATTTGAAGATAAGTTGAATCTCTATCTAACATATAATATTTATGTCATGTGTATAATATTATTATTTTTATTTAACTAAAATCCAAAAAATGAGTTTTTTAATAAAATTTATTAAAAGCTTTTTTAAAAATTCTAAAGAGTTAAATGGTTTTATAAAATTTTCTTAAATTGTAAAAAAACTTTATTTCTTTTAACCTTTTTAAAAATTGTGTTTTCTTATCTGTGGCTTTAATTTATTTTGGCAAAAGTCCTAATTAACATTATTTGGCACTATCTCTTTGAATGAGAAGTAAATAAAAGCTTTGTAGATAATGGAAAGATGAAAGAAATTAAGAAAATATATTAAAATCTTATCTTACTAATGTGTTATTTTTATTTTTGTTTTAATTGTTTACAATAATAAATCTTTAATTTTTTTTGAATTAAATAGTTCGGATAAATTATTTAAAAAATGAGTAATTCAAAATGAATTAAATTTAGAAACAAAAGTCTATCCAAATTATTATTATTATATAATATTAAATATTCTATAAATTATTTAATTTGAATATAATATTTGACAAATTAAATTTTAGAGATAATGGTATATTTATATCTTTTCGAAACTTTAACTTGATTGTTGTTAATGTTGTGTATTTATATTAATTAATTATTCTTTTTGAAATTTTTTCTTGGCGTTCTTTATTAATTAACAAAATAAATACCATAATTTTCGCATACAATTATGAAGTGATGCGTTACATGTTACATCCACTCGAGTATCAAAGTACATGTCCTCATGCTGAAAACACGGCGTGCTAAATGCCATCCATTCATATTTCTGCCATTGATCACGAACCATTATACCTCCTATATTAAACTAATAATGCAATTTAAGTTATTATTAGTATTTTAAAATTGAATGCTCAAACTATTTAAATTATAAAACATAAGTGATGTCATACTTTACATAATAACTCTAATTTCTCAAGTATTATTAATTCCTGTTGTGCTATAATCTATTATTATACAAAAATGTAGATGTTTAAATAATTTAAATTATTAAAAATTCTTCATATGAGTGATGGTGAGTGTTGATAGAGCTCTTTCAAAAAGCTCACAAAGTCTTGAAGTTGAAGAAATTGCTACAACTTGGACTAGGCGTGACCATAAATAGTAATGTCCTCTTGTTCAAGTTAGGAGTGTTGGCCTTTGAAATAGACCAATCCATGGTAGGGTTTCTCTTAGAATTTCATTGAGGCGCAATTAACTCAATAAAACTTTAAGATGTTTTTGATAATTAATATTTGTTAATTACTAAAATTTGAGTTATTGACTTATTATATAAAATTTTTAGAACTTTGAGTTAGGTTAGTATTGATTTTTGAGTTCGATTAATTAATAATAGTTCTTCTCGTTTAATATTTAAATTAAACACAATAATCTTAATAAATTTTTACATGATACTCAAAATTATTTAATTTAAATTCATAAAAATTGAGATATGATTCATTAAATATTTTTAGAAGTATGTAATTAATAAATTATTGTTTTTATTTAATAATTGAATTAATACACACCTAGAAAATAACATTCATTTAATAAAAATAGTTAAAGAGAGTGTTGGAAAGTTGTGTCAATATACAGTCGTTTTACCTAACATATAAAATTAATATCAGTTAGTTTAAATTTGTCATTAAAATTGGAGTTATTGACTCCTTAAATAATTTTTTTTAGAAATCTGCGTTAAGTTAGTATTAGCTTTTAGGCTTGATCAATTAATAGTTTTTTCTCATTTACGATTTAAATTAAGACACAATAAAGTTTAAAAAATATTATTGATAGTCAAAATTACTTAATTTAAATTCGTCATTAAAACTAATTTGAACTATCGATTCATTTAATTTTTTAAGTATACAATTAATAAAATATTGTTTTTATTTAATAATTTAATTAATACCACTAAAAAATAACATCCGTTGTAAAAAAAAGTTAAAGTGAGTGGTGAAAAGTTTAATATCAATTAGTTTAAATTTGTCATTAAAATTAGAGTCAATACACTTATTAAAAAAGTTTTATAAAATTTTGAGTTAAATTAGTATTAATTTTTGAACTCGATATTTTAATAGGTTTTTCTCATTTAAGATTTAAATTAAGGCACAAAAAATTCAATAAATTTACAAATATTGTTGATAGTCAAAATTACTTAATTTAAATTCATAATTAATAACTGAGTTATGATTTGTTAAGCATTTTTTAAAGTGTGTAATTAATTGTAATAAAAAAAGTTAAAAGAGAGTGTTGGAAAGTTGTGTCAATACACAGTCGTTTTACCAACAAGTAAAATTAACGTTATTTTAGAAGTTTCAACGCATTTTGCTCCACAAGCAACTCATAATGTGTTATTCTTTTCGTGCATGCACCAAAAAGATGGCCACGTCTTTATATTAAGTCGTTTGCGTAAATGGCCACATTGGAATGGTCCCGTCCGCAATTTTTTTTTGTCCACTTTCGTGAGTAACGACAAAAAAAAGAAATATTGATCCATCCCCATTTCGAATTAACCTAACTCATATGATTTAATGCACTATTTATAATGTAATTAGATATTTAACTGAACAAAGAAAGTTTAGTCCAGTCTCTTACTTTGTCAAATAACATGCCAAACCTAAGTAATTTGAAAATTAAGTAATAAATTTTGTTCAATTACTAAAATTTAGGATAACACGATAAAGTCTTAACTCTTTGGAAGTGCTTGGTTAGTTGGCATGAGAAGAAAGTAACGAGAAAGGAATAAAAAAATAGTTTGTAATAAATTATTATTAAATAACAGTATTTTATATCTCTTTTTGAACAATATTCCGTACCCCTAATATAATAAGAAATAGAAGTTGTATCTATTTTTATTCCTCACTATATTCATTATAATTCTTATTGTCATTTTCGAACTAAGCATACTCTTAGTAATATTATTTCCAACTTATTTTATTGTCAAGTGAATTACTTGATAAATGTAATATGCAAATGTTATATTTAAAATTTTATCTAATTCATATTCAAATAATAATATTCATTCCTATTGTGAAAAAATCAAACTAAGTTCATCTTAGATTCAAAACTAATTTATAATTACAATTAGTTCAAATGTTATTCTTCTTACTAATCTACTAGCTAGGGATAAGACTGTGTATTACTGAACCTTTCTAAATTTCGTATATTAATGAAATTCTCACCTGGTGTTGTTGTTGATATTGTTGTTGTTATTCTTCTTATTAATAATTTTCAATTAAATGAATTAATAATATGTAACTTATTATATTTATATATATGAGTGTTGTCTTCTTATAAATAAATTTCCAATTAACCCCTTGTATTATATAATCATAAGTTAAAGATTTGAATCACCTTTTTTAAAAAATTAAGTAAGTTTGTATTTCTATCTATACTATCATATTATATTTAAAATCTTTAAAATGTTAAATAAATAGAAAATTTACTATTAATTTTTTTAAATACTTAAATAATAGTTATTTTTTAATACTATTTTTACACTTTACAAATTAGCTTGAGAATCAAGCCTCGACTTTTGTTTTTCTTGTTGCATTTCGAGGCCCTTGTTCCTTAAACCCAAAAAATAGTCAAAGGTGCAGGTCCTTTTATGTAAATATACTTCTGATCGTGGCTTACAGTATTTTTTGTCACAGGCCAGACGGAGTCAAATCACTAAACGACAAACAGTTCACACGTGCAAACTCGCGCGTGGGAAAACTATCGAACGTGGCTGTCGGTCAGAAGGATTAGTGATTGAAACAGGCAAGCACGTGCTACGTTATTCAATCTCGAGGACGCCAGCCTCCGAGCGCGTGAAGCGATATCGACGATGACGTGGCGAATCTATCAGCAGCATCTTCTTTCTTTACTCTCACACGATTCCGTTTAATTAGACTTAACATAAATTAACAAGTGTTTTATTTTTTAAAATTTTTAATTTGATAATTATTTTTTTTATAAATTCGTTCAGAAATTGTAAACTAAATTTTTAGAATTTGTATAAATTAAGTTAAAATTTTATTTTTTTTGATTTGTCAAGCCCAGTATGTACCATAATCTGAATTTTATAAGTTTTGAAAGACTAATTATTAAATTAAAATTTAATATTTTTAAATTTATTATCTTTTGATTCTATATTTCTTTCTACTTATTAAATTATTATTGCAATAATAGGGAACTAATCAAATGACTAGTTGAACAAGTAATGTGTCTATTTTTAATGGATTACAAAAGGGGTACTAGTGTGATCCATATCCAGCCACTAGTCACCTAAACTTTAGCTAGATTCTCCGCTACAAATTAGTCAAAGTTAAGTACTTCTAACTTTTTAGAAATATTTCGTTTTTGTTTTCATAATTCAATTATTTTGGTCATTTGTGACATTTATGATACTATCAACTTTCAAAAGTTATGTATTAATTCTTCAAACCAAGCAAAGAATTCTTATATATATTCTAAATCTCTGATTTAATAATCTTGAGATTATAATTTGATATCTATCCTTTGAAATAGAAAATCAAAATGAAGAGTAAATAATAAAATAACATTAAATTGCTTATATAAGTGTTACACCTATTTTGATTATGCCACCTAATATAAGTAATATGATATCGTCTTGCTATTTAGGTTAAATTTTTAAACAAAAAAACAACATTAGGAAGTACACATGGCACAAAAATCTAACATCTTCAATAAAATGATAGTTTTTAAAATTAAATATTAAAATAAAATGGTCCAAAACCGAATCCAATATAATAAACTCTTTTTTTATAGTTTCTTCAATGAGATCAAGTAGGGACGACAATAAGTCGGCCCAGACAATTTTTTAAAAATTAAATGTAACGCCCCAACATATGGCCTGGAAGTATTATAGTATGTCTAGGCTGTAATAAGAAGTGAATATAGCATCTAAGTATAGTAAAAGACATAATGGTACTTAATGTAAAAGACATGGGTAGATGGATAATTTGTTCGTTTCGGTATAGACATATATTCTTAGATGTGAAATATGTATAGGAATTTTTGACATGTTTGCTTAGATTTATGAACATGACGTGAGGAGAATTAGCAAAAGAAGTATCTCATTTGATTATGGAATGTTTTTGGTTAGACTGGATGTATTTTTGTGTTGCTCTTGTATGATAAAACCGAAGTTAATTTATTTAAAATTGGTACCTCGCTGTATGGATAAGTTCCACTGAACAGGCTTTTATAATTTTGCCATATCTTGATCTGTAGACCTCCAAATTGGATGATTCAAATTGGAGATTAAACTAGAGACATAGTTCTAAGAATTTCATGAAGGAACCGAAATTTGATTCTACCTATAAGAGTTTTGAATTCTGGCTTGAAGTTAAGTTATGGCTACTGTCCCTATTTCCAAACAGCTTGTAGTGTTTTAGGTATAACTCCCGGAATAATTAACCAAATTGCATGAAATTTATTCCATTAGAAACTCAAGGCATAGGTAATGAAATAAATTGATAATATTATAGGCCAATGTGGGAATTAAAGGAAGATGAAGGACCAATAAGCAATTTTCCTAAAGTCAACTCATGGACTAATAAGATTAAAACACGTGTGTCCAATAGAATTGTAACACATGGTCCAATAGAATTGTAACATATGGTCCAATAAAAATGTAACACATTTTCCAATAGTATTGCAACACATGGTCCAATAGAATTGTGACATATGTTGCAATAGTATTGTGACATATGATGCAATAGAATTGTAACACATGGTCCAATAGGATTGTAACATATGGTCCAATGGGAGTGAAACATATGTTTAAGACTAAAAAATTCATGAAAAGGCATATGGAGAGGGGAGTTGGACGAAACTTGAGAGCTTAACTTCAGATTTTTCTCCTCTCCACTTCTCCTTCTTCATCCCATCATTTTTTCACTTGGTGATTCATGCAAAGCCAAAGAGAAAGGGAAGGGAAAAGCATTAGAAGAACTACTTTGTCAATGTTGAGGTTTGGGACTTCACTTAGTCGATTTCTGTATTTGTGTATGTTTGAATGGATATAAAGATTCATTTGGATGTGTAATGGTTGCTGAGATGTTGCTTTGGTATTATTTTGGTGTTATCTTGCATGAGATTGGTTGAATATGACAAGAGAGTATTAAGTAGTGGAATTCTGTCTAGGGTTTGTTGAACTAGTTATATTGTTTAGGTCATAACTCAGCCTAAAGACCTTCAAATTGGGTGATTTTAGTTGCATATGAAACCTAAGATATAGAGCTAAACATCTCTAGATGGGACTACAACTTGATTCTAGCTTTATGATATGGGAAATTGAGATCGAAAATGGTGACCTGATGTTGTCCCTGTTTTGGAGCAGCGTGTGATCTTTGGTCTGTAGCTTATGTGTTAGAAGTCCGAAGCCTGACCTTTGGTGTTTTGGAAATTAGAGACATAGAGGAAAAAATGTCTAGAAGACCTGAAAACCCAATTCTGACGTTTTCTATATGCATATTAAGAAACAAGTAGTGGTATGAATGGAGAGAGTGTCTGTCACGGCTGTGACAATGTTTTTGTTTCCGATTTTTACCGAACCTTACTCGAACCTGTATGAATGTGTATGAAACTTTTCATACGCAAATAAATAAATGAAATAGGACTTATCGCATGTGAACTGGGAGACTGAACATTGGTACTTAAGATTGAGCATAATGTATCCCAAAGAAAATTTACATGTGCATGGATGATTTGTATGCATATTCATTACTCATATGTGTATAGTATGATTATACAAATGTAATTTTGATACCCTTCAAATGGTGGTGAATTATGACTTGCATGAATGATCACAGATACAGTTTTTATGACATGAAATGTATATCATATGACTTGTCAATATATGAATTGTGAAATTGGTAAATGGTTAAAGGAAATGTTATAGTGCCTGCTCTATTTTCTTGGTGGTGGATAAATGGGCATGCTTATAGGGTTATAGTGTAGTTGCTACAGTTTGACACTACCGGTGTCCACAGTTTGATACGTTCGAGTATCCATAGTTTGATGCCTTTGGGTATCCACAGTTTGATACTTTCGAGTATCCACGGTTCGATGCTTTCGGGTATCCATAGTTTGATATCTTCGGATATCCATAGAATCCATTATCCACTCCCACAAAAAATGTGCAGGCTTAACACAGAAAGTAAAGTAAACGGTATAAGTAAGAAAACAACATGAAAGCATATTAATTGGTATTGATGAACATTTGCATTTGTATTGACAATTTGTATAATTGAATATTGAATGTCAATGTTTGGCTTATAAATATGCATTTTTTGTATATGGAAATATGTCGAGGCATATGTGCTTTATGTATTTTGCTTAAGTATGTCATTATTGTTTACATGAGCATTGAATATCAATGTTTGGTTCATGAATGTGTATATATGGTATATAAGTTGTGATATTTCTGAATGTGTGTGCTTAGCGGATGACTGTTGTGAGTAGTCATCCAAACTAAGTATTTTCCCCACTAAGCTTTTAAGCTTAGCACGGGTGTTAATCCATGTAGGTCCAGTCCATAGGAGTGAGGTTCAGGGAATATCTACAGGGACCAAGGCCAACAGATAGGAGGAAAAGTACTTTGGAAGGTGTTTTTAGTTAAAGATGATTGTACAAGTAATGGTTAAAGGAAACTGTATAATTTCTTTTGGATTACCATGTAAATGTAAAGATGTATTACTACTGTTAAATGATAATGTTAAATCATTGGGGAGTTTTGTAATGTTTGTATTACTACTGTTAAATGATAATGTTAAATCATTGGGGAGTTTTGTAATGTTTATATGTACAACATTGAATCGAAATGTATGCCACGAATGAATGTATAGGAAATTAGTTGCCATGTATGTGGGTGTTGTAGGTTCTGTATAGATGTGTTACATTAAAAGTGTAAAATAATTTTTAAAAAAAATTGAGTCTGAATTTGGACTGCCCAAGGCCTAATTCTTCCAAATAAAATGATGTTGTTTTGCTTAGAATAATTGGACTTTAGGCCGATCTGAACCCGGGTCAAGATTTGGGTCATTGAAAATACCTGAATTTGAACCCATGGATTGGTCCATTACCATCATTAAGATCAAGGATGAAAACAGATTATCTTGAATACAGTTAAATTTTTTTTGACTCAAGTTTTATTCGAAGTTAATCAAGATTAATGGCCAAAACGATATTATTTTGAACATATTTAATAAAAATGATACTATTTTATTCAATTAATCTTTTAATTATTTAACAAAAACAACCACGTTGTATTTGAATAAGTCTGAACTGGTTCGGATCGACAAAACTTTCTCAAAATTTGAGTTTAATTCAAAGTCTAATTAATTAAAACTTGATTTATTAATTTTAAATCAGATCAAATTAAGTCAAAATTATCATTTTTATTATAAAATTAAATTCACAAGACATTAAAAGACCATACAATTATTTAAGATAATTATATTTCTTAATTTGCTGAATAACTTATTTGAAACATGTTATTATTAAATAATTGTACATGTTGAATTGACATAACTTTATACTAAAGGTTTTGATCCGTTACTTGAATCGGATTACTTACTAAATATTGTTTAACAATACATAACAAGTAAAATATTACATAGTTTTAAAAATTACCCAAATAATAAA
>JAOQMM010125822.1:0-17354 GCA_027563515.1 Erythroxylum platyclados
CCCAAAAACTGTGTCAACGGGCTATTTTTCCCACCGAATGTGTGCCGAAGGGCTATTTTCAAAGTGAAGGCCGAAAACCAGGTGGCAATCTCAATTGCGCCAATGGGTCTGTTTCTTGCACTCCCATTTTGATCAGGTCACAGCTTGCTCTGCTAATTCTATTCTAGGTATGGTGCGCTAACGAATTTTCCTCCTAATTCCACAAGAACAAAGGAGTGAAATTTTGATTTTCCCCCTAATTCCACAAGAAAAAACTACTTAGTTTTTTTAAAGGTGGACAGAATTTCCTCCTTCCTTCCTTCCTTCAGGACATAGATCGTCCTTCATTTCTTTCCAGATCGTCTACGAGTCTTTTATATAGGAAACGCAGCTAAGGAGACTTGGAGAGACAAGAACGGTAGTCCTTTTCTTCCTGTTGTCTTAATGGGCCCATTTTAGTTTCATCGTCGGTCATATATAATACGCCACGTGCTCACATCGCAAGGCGGACATTATCCTAGAGGCCAGAAAAGAGAGAGAGAGAGAGAGAGAGAGAGAGAGAGAGAGGGGGGGAAGAATTAGAAGAAAGCGATTCCATCGGTACCGAATCACGTCTTCTAGAAACCTTAAAAAAGAGCGCAGTGCGGGCACGTGGGTGCATGTGTGATGAAGTTAGGCTGGAAGTTTGTCGATAGAGGAGAGGCTTGGGATGGAGAAGAAAAAGAGTCTCTGGTGCTTTGAAGTATTGACACGTCCACAATTATTTTTGTTGCTTTTTTCCTTGATGTACACAGTTAGACGGTATAAGAAATGCAATTTCACATATATAATTAAAAGGAAAAGGATATTGAGAAAGGTGGCGTTGAAAAGGGTAGTTGATTGTTCGGTTTGTGTTTGATTAGGATATTGTTTTCCAAAATTATGTAGACGTGGAGTACTTGTAGTGTGGAAAGAAAAAGACGAGCATCAAAAGTAGAAGAAAAGAAAAGGCATAGAGTCTGTACAGACCATAATTTTTCAAAGGAGAACCTAACATACGAATATTATGCATACGCTTTATGAAGACTTTGAATTTATAAAATACGTCACGTGCAGATAAAAATTGATTATTGTTATTGGGAGCTAGAACTTTTAACTAGTAACTCGAGTTCTTATTTGATCACAAAAATAAGGAATAATTAATTTTAAAGTACTCAATTTTTTATATTTTTTAATTTAGTACTTAAGTTTTTAAATTTTTCAGTTAAGTAACCAATATTTTAAAATGTTAACAACTTAGTTTAAAATATTGGTTCCGTTAATAATTTACTGATGCAATAACAAAATTATTGTTATATATAACATGTAGGTGTGGTTAGCTAATAGTGGCCAACTAAATATATTCATAATCCAACAAGTAGCCTTAATCACCTTGCAAGCTACATTGGCAAACTTATTTCTATGGGCCTGAGATAAGGAGGGTAAATTTTGCAAGAATGTGCATATTGGTTACTTCAATGTCTAATTTACCTAAAACTATACCTTTCATAAGAGTAAATGAGGATCTTCAACCTGTTGAGGACCAGTTAAAAGTTTCCTATGCGTGGAAGCCCCAACCTCTTGTGAAGAAAATCTAGAGGCCCACAGGTAGAGTTTTTGTTACAAGTGATTACCAAGAGCTTATAGGCAGTGTTTAACATGAGGAACAAAGCAATTGTGCTCTAATGCAAGGCATTAGTAGCAATGAAGGAACATACTACATAATAATATTGCTAATAGAAGAAGTGTAATAGAAAAGGTTGGTCGTTTAACTTCAAAATGTGTTGTCTAAGCATCTGTGCTACTAGTTTCTGAGGAGAGATCACCTACAAGTCCAGTGATAATCTATGAGCGGCCTATTCTTGGTACTCCAATAGCTAGTGTCAACTAACCAGAGAATACAAACCAAAATTTTGAAATTGTCACCAGGAGGAGATCCAGCAAAAAGAAGAAGACTCCACTTCTAGAGCCTGTTTAATGAACATCCTTACTTAGAATGTGAGGGGAGTTAATAATCCCACTAAAAAGCTACTTATAAGAAATGTGATTATATAGAATAAAGTTCAAGTAGTTGGTATTTTGGAGGCTCAAATCAAGAAGGAAAGTGACAACTTGCTAAAGTATTTTCTAGCTCATTGGAGAGAAATCACACTTGCTAAACTTGACTTTAATCTTCCTTTAGAGGTGCATACAAATACTTCGAACAAAGCTATAGAGTCTTCGTAAAAGAAGGACATAATGTTACATTTGAAAGTCAAAAGCTTAATGGTTCTGAGAAATGATACTCAACATATGAGAAGTAGATGTTGGCAATAGTACATTGTCTTAAAGCTTGGTAGGTATACTTATTAGGTACTAGGTTTGTTGTCCATATGGATATACTTATTGGGTTATGAGGCTAGCACCTTTTTTATGACATAAAAGAAATTATCTGCAAGGAAAGTCTGATGGCAAGAGTTTCTTACTGAATTGACTTAATATAGGAGCATAAACCTAGGAAACACAATAATAAGGCAGATGCATTGAGATGGAAAGAAGTCTTTGCAGTCTTGTATGATATCACTTGAGTCAAATTGAACCTATTAGAGCAAGTCAAACTTGCAGCTCCATTTGTTAACACTTATGTCCAAATTGTAAAGCAAGTAAAGGATGATCTTATGCGACAATTTTGTCTTGATGATGAAGGGTTGCTAATGACAAAGAACAACCAATTGTATGTGCCAAGTTTTGGTGCCTTGTAGAAACAATTAATGAAGGAGATACATGATTCACTGTAGGCTGGTCACCCTGAAGTCCAACGGCTGTTCACAGTCCTTTCTTGATCTTACTATTGGCCAAATATGGAGAACAACATTCACGTATATGACAAAACTTGGATAGTTTGTCAATTGGATAAATATGAAAGAAAGAAGGGAGCAGGTTTATTGCAACCCTTACGTATTCTGGAAAAACTATAGATGTAGGTTTCGATGGACTTTATTGGTGGCTTTCCAAAGGTGGACGACATGGCTTCAATCATGGTAGTAGTTGATAGGTTCTCCAAATATGCGGTCTTTTTTTCAACTCTAATGTTATGTCCCTCAGATGTTATTGCGAAGCTTTTCTACAAAAAAGTGGTGAAGCACTTTAAGATTCCAGCGAATATTGTAAGTAATCGAGAAGCCTAATTTATTGGCCAATTTTGGTTGTCTCTTTTCAACATGATGGGGTGCGAATTGAAGTTCTTAATTGGTAATCACCCATAAATAGATGGCCAAATGGAAAGGATCAATGGCTTATTAAAGGACTACTTGTGGATTACGTAAGTACAAGTCAACGAAATTGGTGAAGTTTACTTGATACTGTATAGTGTTGTTATAACTTGCACAGATCCTCGACAATATAGAAAAGTTCTTTTGAAATTGTTATAGGACAACAATCACATACACCTAGGGATGGCAATGGCCGCATAGGCCGGTGGCCCAACGGGCCATGGGTTGGCCACGGGTCGGCTCGTCTACCTTTTTTTAAAAAAAATTTAACAAAATAGCGTTATTTTGTCAAAAAAACACCTTAGCCCGCAGCCCGGCCAACCCAGGCCAAACACGGACCAGGTCGAAAATGCCATCCCTACTTACACCTCTTAAGATAGCCTAATAGATGTCAGTAGGAAAGTGTCCGACTGCTTACCAATTTGTGAAAGAAAAATAAGAATTATTGGATGAAACATGAGATAGTCTTCGTAAAGATTCTGAATGGATCAAGAAATATGTGAATCAAAGAAGAAGATCACTTTACTTTGACATTGGGAATAAGGTAATTCTCAAACTTACTCTAAGATTAGATTCTAAATGGATCAAGAAATATGTGGATCAAAGAAGAAGATCACTTTACTTTGACATTGGGAATAAGGTACTTCTCAAACTTACTTTGTAAATTTGGAAGAAGATTATTAATAAGAAGGTGCATTAAGGGTTAGTGCCAAAGTATGATAGTCCATTTGAGATCCTTGGGAAGGTGGGAAATGTAGCTTAACGTCTCAAGTTACTCGAGCGTTTAAAGGTACATCCTACTTTTTTATGTAAGTTTCCTTAAACCATATCATGATGATTAAATAATTCCCAAAAGGAGTTAAGTAAAGAGAGTTTCACCAGTTGTAAGGAAACAGTTTAATGGTCAAATTGAGAAGCTTTTGGATCATTTTATATTGTGGTAATACAAGAAGAATTGAAGGACGAAGTTCCTGATTCAGTGGAAAAATAAATTATTCTTGGAGGCTACTTAGGAAAAAGACACTACCTTGTGGTAATTCGAAGACCAAGTAAATGACTACCTTTAATTTGTTCTGATGAGGGTGTCACATTCATCTGGTGGGGTTGGTTTGTTAGCTGTTTAACATTGCAGGACCCTTTTTATTACCCATTGGTGAACCTTAGCCAACGTCTAGCATGGATTAGGCATGAGGATGACATGTCAAAGGACCCAAGGTAACTTAACCAAGTAAAATCAAGCATAGTTTGAATTTTGGCTAACTTTGATAGATCGTGAGGCATTGATTGGCTTGGCTAGAGTAAGGTGGACTTGCCTAAAATGGCTTTGGTGTAAATAAGGATGAAATTATGCTCAAATGATGGACCATGTATGAACAGACTTGACCATGGGTGCAACATTCACCTTTGGATAAAGATCATGGGTGATGTGGCAAAGTTAGTGGGATAAATCATCAAAGAAATGGGATGAAATGGCAAAGAACATGGATGAAGTGTCTTATCTTCATTTATCCCATGTTCATTTTACTTAGAATTGGAATAATAGTAATTTATGTAAATCACCCGCTAAAATAGTACCTAAAGTAGTTGGGGATGTCAACCATCAACAAAATTAGTGACTTAGTGGCTTTGTGCTCACTTTTTTTTAATTCCTGCCTAATAAGTCTCCAAAAGTATATAAATAATTCATTTGAGCAAAGGCTTCATTAAATTAGAGAATATTGGAGCTTTTGTATCCTTTATATCAATTGAGAGTTATATAAAGATTGACGATTTTGCTATAAAGCTTTGTGTTTCTTTTTATTTGTATTGTTGTTCATTATATTGTGTTGACTTAGTGAATTTCATCGATTTTGTTTTTGCGGGAAACACCTTGAACAGCAAGGATTTAATAAGGTTGAGTTGAATAACAAAAGTTTGAACTATCTTATGTAAACTTTGGCTCATTTTGTGTGCAAACTTGAAATTTATTGGCTAAAGTAAAACAAAGAAATTAAGCGATTCGTTGTTATTGCGAAAACTTGACTAGTATTTTTGTCTCGTTATTTTACTTTTCTAATGCTTCCAATCAATCAACGCACAATACAGCATGCCAACATATATGAGGCACTAAATCTAAGGCTTAAATTTGACTCATTTATGATATGATGGGACCATAAATGAAAAAGGACAAAGAACTCAACCAATTCCTTGAAGAAGTTTTGAAGTATGTTGCCTTAAGACTTATTATGGTGCAGCACATGCAAATTATCGTAAATCGCATCAAATCGCTTGGTACCATAATTTGCATCTATCAAAGGCTTAGCTTTGATTGGACTGCTGTATGAGAGTCCTGAAAGGATAGCTTAAATGGAGTAACAAAAGGTTGATTTCAGCTTTACATTATTGGCTATATTATACACACAATTACACATTTGTCCTGTTGTCAATTTAAGAATTCATTGCCCTTTGCGTTCTTTTTTTTAGGATTAACCAGACCAAACACAATTCGAATTACATAATTATATGACAATTCGCTCCGTCTTAAGGCTATGTTTGGTTAGGGGTTTATTAATGGAATGGAATGGAACGTAATATTATTCCATCGTTTAGAAGAAAGATTTATAATGGAATGGAATGAGATGAGATAGAAGAGGAGGGTTTTATATTACATTCCATTCCATTCTAAACAGTAAAAATGAAAAACCTCCGATTTGGGGGGTTTAGGATGGAATGTAAAATAATAAATAACTTTACACTATATTACATTATAAACCCTTCATCCAAACAATATTTCACTATATTACATTACGAACCCTTTCTTTCCTCCCAAACAACAATTTTCTAATATTATGTGTATTTACATTTCATTCTATTATAAACCATTTCATTCTATTTTCATTCCATTAAAAACCTTACATCCAACCAAAAACAACCTAAAGCCCCATCTCAAATACTAAACAATGCTTCATTCTTATTAGTCTTCAGTAATTAAAGCTAGTCAGAGTACATTAAACTCTTGCTTGTTCTACTAACTCTCATAGTTGTTATATATATATATATATATATATATATATCACATAAATATTCAATCTTGTTGCTTATAAGCAATTATTAACATTTTTCAAATGTTCTAAAATTTAATGTGGTGCTGCTACTACCCACTTCTTTTGGTCCTTCATAGGTTTAAAACATTCACAACCAGATGTTATGTGTTACTTAGCCTTATTACAGATTAGTGCGTGCTTCAAAGATGCGATTCTTAATATCAACTATGCAAATGTGTTGGCTACATTTTGGAACTCTCAAAAAAGTTGATTTATCTTTTTTATATAACACATTCAAATTAGTTGAAATAATTCCAATTTAATTTTTCTCTCCTCTTAGTTATAAAGTGTAACTAATAAATGTAGCAGACTAATTAAATTGTTACAAGTCAATGAGTAAAAATAAGTTAATAATAAAGAAAACCCTAGATCAATGTTTGCCCATAGAATAAATTAAGTTGTGGGCATTTGGTTAGAGTTGACTGTCCATTCCATTTTTTGTGAAGTCATTCCAAGCTGTCAAAAGTCATCAGGTTGAGGACTTGACATGTAGCTTATGTTTTTGTTTCATATATATATGCGCAACTTTAGCTAGATTGTCACCGATGCTCAAGTCACTTAAGAGTTTGGTAAAATTATCTTATCCATTGAATAGTTAATTTGAACAACAGGAGACGCGTTTGCATGATCCACATGCTCAGGTGCTTCTGGTACCTTTCTCATTTTGGAATCCCATTGCGTACTAAAGAGATATGTCAATCATTACAGGACTTTGGTCTACAACACTTTGAAAAGCAATTATTTGTTATTTCTGTTTATATGAGACTAGCAAAGCAATTACTTATTAACTCCAATCCTCAGGAGGCCAAGATATGCAATTACGCGATAGCCCACTAACATAATGCCTAAGGCGACAGCAGCTACAGCTTGGTCATGAAGGCCAACCAGTTTGATTTGAGGAAGTTCTCCAACTAAGCAAAGCTTATCAGTTTTGTCACCGTCACATGGGTAAGTGTCACTATCCTTGTACTGAGAACCCAACAGGAGCTTGTAGGTGTATTGGTTAATGGAAAGGTACTTAATCCATGAAATGAACACAGGCACGTGTTGAACATAATAGCCACCAGCTAGGACAAAAGTGAGCATTATAACTGTGCCGAGTGTGGTGGCCTTTGTCAAGTCCATCACCAACGAACCAATAGCCAGTCCCAGGCCTTGAGACACGAGTACGTTGAATAAGAAAGCGAACAAGGTTTTCAGAAAGTGAACTACTGAGTGTTTTAGCCCTGCCATCCAATAAATTATGACGACAGAAACTGTTGGGAGTATGAGATCCATCGGGAGGTCGCTCACTATCATCGACATAAAGTATGATGATAGTCGGTACATGCCAGAAGATCGCTCTTTTGCAAGCATCATGCGTTCCTTTGGAAAGACAAATATGGCCTCGAATAGAGGTAAAAAGCTCCAAAATCCGGAGACAAAGAACAGGAGTCCAATCTGCATACACAATAACCCATCATCATTTCACTTGATAATCCCTTTTGATTTTCATCTTTCAGTGATCTTACCTGATCTTGTAAGTGGGAGCTATTAGACTGCCACCAAAGTAAACCTGAAAGGAATGCTACAATCAAGACTTGTGTAATCTTCAAGGGAGAGAAGACTTCATGCCTCCGTTCTTTCATTCCTCTCCTCATCAACACTGTAAATTGTTGCCACCAATTTGTTGGCCACCGTCCAAGCTGCTTTTCATTTAATGCACTGGGATTGTCTTCAATTGAACGTATCTCTGCCTTTAATCTGTGTTCGATGCTGCTTCGATAGGCAATTGCTAGAGCCTGCTTAACCATACCCGGGTCCTCACCAGAATCTTCATTCGGTGGCACACCTTCCATTATAAATATTGTAACGTGCACATAATGAGATAGGTAAAAGAAACAAGCCTTCTTTTTGGGAAATCAAAGGACAAAATAAATTTATTGCGAGAACAAGTTGTAAAAGTATGCTCTCTTTATGTCCGGCACGCAAGTGACCGCATATTAGCATTCCCTTCAAACATTGATTTGATATTCAGGGTTCTTCATAGTATTCTAGGTTTGGTAGGCGTGAAGTGAGATGAGAGACAAGGAGTTATGGCACAGTAAGTTGACTCCTGAATATTTTACTGCTCTATTTATTAGATCGCTATAAGAAAGTTGTGGCAGCAAATGGGGAAACTTGAACTATTACTTATCGTGGAATTGAATGAAAGGTTTGCATCAGAAATAGCATGACAATGAATTATGCGATGTGACACGAGAAAAATTATGGCTTTGAGGGTTTGACAGAAAAAACATGAAGGCGAGGAACTGAAAACGTAGTTTGAAACGAAATTGCACCGGTCACCACTTAATTTGTGTTCCCAACTCTCACTACGTTCATTTATCTGAAAAAGAAAAAAGAACATCTTCGCAGCATCATTTCCTGCATGTTAGATACTAGCTAGCTTATGCCAAGTCCCATGTGTATTCAGCTTATCAAGACATGAATCAGACAGTAGATTTAAGTTATTGACATGTAGTTCCAGGTCTAATTAATGAATAACAGCCAAAAACTTTTTTGTTAATAAACGTACCATTTGCAAGATCCAAAAGGAAATCTGAAGGATTCATTGCAACAGTAGGGGCATATCCAAGGTGTGAGAAATAGTCCAAGGCTCTTGCTCCCTCTCCAAAGTATAAAGGATTGCCTTCTGATAAAAGAAGAAGCTTATCAAACATATAAAACAGCCTACTTGAAGGCTGGTGTATGGTCATCACAATTGTTATCTGTCCTCTAGATAGCTCCCATAATGTGGAAACTATCCTCATAGCCGTTGTTGAATCAAGCCCAGACGTTGGCTCATCTAAGAACAGGAGACTAGGATTTATGAGCATTTCTTGTCCGATACTCACCCTTTTTCGCTCGCCACCAGAAACCCCTCTCAACATAGGACCCCCTATGATGCTATTTTTGCACCTCAATAAACCAAGTTGAGTAACAACCGTGTCTGCTTGCTGTATCTTCTCTTGTTTACTCAAAGTATTGGGCAGCCTCAGAAGGGCTGTGAAAACCAATGTTTCCTTCACTGTTAAATGTGGATACAGAACATCGTCCTGAGTTACAAAGCCTGTGTTTCGCTTGATTGCGTTCGAAAATGATTTCCCGTTGTAGGTTATGCTTCCACCGAGTCGACCGCCGAGTTTGCCTCCTAATGCGGTTAACAGAGTTGTTTTGCCACTGCCCGAAGGTCCTAGCATGGCAAGTATTTCTCCTGGTGAAACAACGCCTGTCACTCCCTTCAAGATCTCTCTTTCATTGCTCGTATTTCCCTTTGCACACAACTGTAATGTTTTGTTGAGTCTAACCTTATAGACAACATCCTGAAACTGTACAGTTTGAACCCAAATGATCAGTATAAACAATGTTGAACACTGTGCTCAATATGACTCATCATGTCGTAGTCAACAGAAGAAAGAAAAATTGAAATCGCCACCAATGAGAAAACGACTGCACGTAAAAAACAGAAACGATGAATACATCTGAAGAAGTCATATACCTTCAATGTAACAGGGCATCTTGGTTCCTTGAAGAGTGGTGGTGCGGCTTCTGATTTTCTATTCACAGTTTCGAGCTCCAAGTCCACAACCTGACGTTCCATGTCCATGCCACTCTTATAAACCAGACAACGAAGAAAAGAAAAGTAAAA
The DNA here is from genome assembly GCA_027563515.1 of Erythroxylum platyclados. NCBI lineage: Eukaryota > Viridiplantae > Streptophyta > Magnoliopsida > Malpighiales > Erythroxylaceae > Erythroxylum > Erythroxylum platyclados. The sequence goes on from JAOQMM010125822.1 coordinate 10,002, forward strand.
ACTCCCTTTTTCCGTATCTTTATCTTTATCGATTTTGATTAAATTGAACAGCCCTAATTAATCAGTGATGTGGATCGCTAATAACGTTATATTTGACTAACTAGAGTGGTTTGTGCAAATGACAGAGAATGGTAACAGAGCCGAGAGAAGAGAGAACTAGAAAGAGTTCTTCCGAGATAGATGTCAAAAGAGAATATGAATGGGCAGCTCTCAGAACCCAAAAGTATAAGAACTTTGTATCGATTTTGAGAATTGGAGGACGGAAGTGAAATATCCGAGCTAATGTTTATTCTGACTTGCTTGCTGCTCCGTGTTCACAACTGACCTCTCTCTCCTTTCTTGATGTCTGAAACACACAGGATTGGGACTACCGTACTCATACCCACATTTTATACTGTCAATCGAAGTATGGTAAGTTTATAGGTTCTGACCTCAGTTGATTCTGTGACTACTTACCTAAAATAAATGCAATTTTTATGTTTATCTGGGTATGTTTTTCTTTTTTTGATAAAGTTTATTTGGGTATGTTGACTGTAGCTATTATAATTCTTCATGAAATATATAACATAACAGAATCCATATTAGTTACTAAATTTAAGAGGAATGACTGTTAAGGGAGAAAATCTTCCAAATATTTTTTTCATAATTGTACGCAAAACTTAAAATTTTAATTAAAATAATTAATGTTTTGACCTAAATATATATTATTAAAAAGAAATCACTATGTTTTAAGAGGAAAATATAAAATTAATTATTTTTTGTTTTATAAACAAAGAGATCAAATTACAAGGAAGTACAAATGTTTATTATTATCTAAAAATTCAGTTATTTATCAAATATATGATGGTAAGGAGTTTTTGAAAAACTTTTAATCAAAATAACAATATAATTTTTTATAAGAAGTAAATTTAAAGATAATTAACTTACAGAAATTCAATTGTATTTAACTCATAAAAAAGATCACTTAACACTTAATGGTAAATATTGATTTTATATGTTAGCGAAATTAAAAAGAGTTAACACTTTTTGTATCCCGTGAAAATAGATAGACCACCTCCTTGTTTCAAGTTATGATGATGTGAATGAAGCTCAAATTTATGAGCAATATCCAAAGTCAACTACCATCGTATTAAGATATCAAATAGTATTAAACCAACTTAATTGAAGCCTTATAATGAAAATAAAGGTATCACGGAATTAAAATAGGATTTGGCTATCCTTACTCACTCCTTTAATCTTTTATCAAAATCATCATTCCATCACTTTTCTAGATTAACAACATAATGTCATTAAGACCCTTAAGTTTATAAATTATTAAAGAAAATCACTAAAGTTTACCATCTTTTTAAAGCTACTAAGCTAGACATTTCCTTTAACCATAAATATAGTGCAATTCATTCAAAATAGATGAATGAGTATAGCGGTGTTTAATTTTTCTATTGTTTTAAAAGGATACAAAAATAAATAATTGACAAAATCATATAGTAAAAATAACAGTGAGATGAACAAAAAGGCATAAAATAATATTAAAATAACCTAAAAATTTGAAGTCCTCTTTTTGAATCCTAGTGTTATCCTAATGTTTTTCCCCCTTACGCTCGTTTGAACTCCATAATACCTTTTTCATTACCTTGACTTTAGCTCAACCCCAACTTCCAATTTCCACCCGAAGACCTAAAGAATTTACTCCATTATCTAGTTATACTCTTATTCAAGTTTCCCATATTGCTAAGCTCATATGGTGTCAAGTACTAGGAGATAATTCACCCATAGACGAACTTCACTTTTTTTCCTTTTTCATGTATAAATTATAACAACATTATGGTTCCATCTCTAAAGATTTTAAAGTTAGGTACTTCTAAATAGACAACCTTAATGGTTGGCTTCTTTATGGATAAGAGACCAGCTTATCCATTCTTGAACAGTTAGTCATAAGGTTAATGAAAGAAGTTGGATCTAAAGAAAGTTTTAGTTAATGAGTAAGCTTTATTTACTTTTAAATTTGCATTTAAATTAAGTATTCATAAGATTCTTAAGGCTAGACCATGGTACATTAATAAAAAGCCTATATTTGTTTCAAAAATAAAAGCATGGATTACAATTGTAGCGACTAAGCCTTAGCCACGTTCCTATATGATCAAGTTATGGATTTTAATAGGGAAATGAACTAAATAAGGTTATTTATGTGCAAGATTATGTGTTTAAATAAATATGAGCAAAGAAATTTTTAAATAAATTCCAATTATTAGGTTAAATGAAAATGATAAAATGGTTGAGGATTTAGTATTAGTCTTATATCAATGGAAATTAACCTTGTCAAACCAAGGAAAAAAGAGGGAACCTATAAGTAAGTAGTTTGTTAGAGGAGCCTATTATGAGCTAATAGAGTTAAAGATTCTTAATGGGGAGGATGAACTGGGTACCTATAGTACCCATAATAAGAAACTTCAAGTGCATTAAAAAATGTTAAACACTAAAGCCACTGGAGCAAAAATGGTAGTTACTCCTAACTCCCAAGATATATGAGGAGGAAACAATAGTAAAAAGGAATTCAAGTATCTAATCCTTACAGTAAACATATAGTTAGGAAAATGGAAGACCCCTATAGCATTCCAAATTAAATTAGCTTGAGCAACACATTCACCAAAAATCATATTTTAGATACAAGTGATACCTTGATGGTCACCATTTCTCATAAAGAGAAAAGTAAGAATACTGTTTATCCATATGTCTACATGAGGAATTCACAACCTTTTTTATATGAAAATTAAAGAGAAAAGCCAAACCAAGGGGTAGAGCAACCTCTTTGTCCTTTTATAATGTCTATTCTAACATAGAATGTGAAAGGGCTTAACAATCCTAAAAGACAACTTATACTCTTTGATTATCTTTTGTCAATAAAGCCAATGTTGATAAACCTTTTGGAGATGAAACTGAAACTTAATTATTACAAGAAATTATGATCTATAAGGAAGAATTGGAAGATAATTACAATCCATTAAGATCATTACATTGGTAGGATTGTCAATGCATATAACCTTAATAAAATAGAAGTCACTTTGTCTAGCTTCTTTGAACAAGTAATACATTTGTATGTTAAACTATTACCTAGTCATATGTAGGTATGGTTGCGTTCGTATATGTTATAAACCTGAAATTTTAAAGATGTGCACTATGGAATGATTTAAATGAAATTTTTACTAATATAGATACTCCTTGAATAATTATATGTGACTTTCATAGCATTTTACTTGCTTCATAATTAAATGGTAACACTAGCTTAAAAAATTCCTATGATGATTTCAAATCTTATATCTCTTATATCAATACGATAAACTTGAGGTTTAAAGGAAATCTGTTCACCTAAAATAATAAACAAAATGGAATATGGTTTATAAGGAAAAAGCTTAATAGGGGTCTAGTTAGCATATATAGCTATCTAAATTTCAAGCTAATAAAGCAATATTCAATAATAACCTTATTTAGTTCATTTACCTATTAAAATTCACAATTTGACAGAAACTCCAACAAGGATCGCTTACTTCATTTCCAATAACTTCTTAACTAAGCTAAAAGGATGCCAAGAAGCAATATCCAGATGGTAGCTAATTTTTAAGGCTTTGAATTGTTTAGATGTATGAAAATTTGTAAATGGTGAAAAAGGAGCTTAAAATTTTGATGGAGAATTCCTATTCTTCTACGTCTGCTGCCTCTGTAATATTTTCGTGCCCCTCCATAACAATGGCAGTTACCTCTTAATTTTTTTGGAATGTCTCTTCATCCATGAAGCCATCTGTCGTCTTTTCTTCACTCTGTTGTGTTAATAGGCTCAAATAATATTTTGCGTTATGCTCAAGATATTCAAGTGAAGAAACCTTTTCTTTGAATCTGCATCGACAAGCTTTAAGTTCGGTAAGGTATTCCATTATGTTATTTGTAATAGTTGCTTCCCCTTCCTCTTCTTCTCCTTCTTCTACGTTTCCTTCTTATGGAAGCTCATTTCCACTCTAAAGGGTGATTGTCATTCTATATTTTGTAGGGTCTATTTCAATAGCATTAGGCAAACCCTCTTAGATCTTGTTAGATAGTATCTCTGCTAGCTGGTTTATCCGATTCACTAGATTTTGTATTCGAACTTCTACCTTTGAATGCCTCATGATTGATTCTTGAATAAAGTCAGCCATCATACCTTCCAGAATTGGCTCGTTGATTAGAGATGCTTGGTGATGTAAGTATTCAGCTGGAGCATAATTGTTCCATACATTGGCATAAGAGTTGCTCTATTCTGAATTATAGTTGTTCTGGTATGGTGCACCTTAAGGTTGGTTGTACATGCTTGGCTGCTTCCACATATATGCTAGTGTTTAACATTCATAATTATAGTAATAACTCCCACCAATGTCACAACATGACCTAGATATCAGTTGAGCTTTCGAAAACATGTTAGAATACCTCTTTTTCCCATAAGGCAATGATATGTATTGAGAAGATACATTTTGGCTCCTATAAAGTACTGTCTGTTCCATCCTTCTATTATAAGTTGTGGCTATGACAATGAATTTTAAATCCTACAATAAACCACAAACTCAAGATTAAGTAGAGAAGTTCAAAAGATAATTAAACAAATAAACCACAATTACAATAAAATACAATAAGAAATGAATAAATGAGCTCAATTAAAATAAAAGAAAATAGAAACAAAAATAAATAAAATAAAATAAAATAAAGAAAAGTGGCTATAGTAATAAAATAAAGATTTTCCTAATATTACTATCCCCAACAACGGCATCAAAAACTTGATTGACTTTTTCTGAGTAGTCAATATTGTAATAAACGCAAATGCACAATGTAGTTATAGCTAGTACTGATAAGTATGGGTCAATTCTATGAAGACAGTAATTACTAATAGTTATCTTTTTCATATAATTTAGCTTACGGATTGATTTTAGATTTTAATAAAGAAAATAAAAACTTAAATAATTAAAATAAAATAGGCAATGATATTGAACAGAGAATTAAGAATTCACTTAGAAAATTATCGATATCAATAATTAGTATCTAGGTTTCGAATCTCCCTAAACTCTTAACAAATTGATCTTTTATTATTCAATTGTTTTATTGATTTATTGGATTGTGGAGATTCCTATGGTATGTTAATAGCTGACCTTGAGTCTACTAAGATTTTCAACCGAATTACTTAGGTTAAAGTTTATAGGTTTGCTTTACTGAATTGTAGATCCCTCTATTAGATTTAACCCTAATCCGAAAGATTTACGTCATCCCATCTCTAGGGTCGCAATCAACTCTTTCCAATTATGGTAGATCTTTTCATCAATAGGATTTTCCAATCTCTATATGTGAAATTAGATTATAATATAATATTCTCAAGTCTATTAGAAAATAAAACACATGATTAGATCACAATATAACAATAAAACCAATTGCATTAATAAGAGAATCAAATCATATCAAAATATTAACATAGGGTTTATCTAAACTAAATACTAACAAAATGTTTAGTTACACATTATCGAACACCAAATCAAACATACATTAAAAGAAAAACGAAAACAATGGGTTTATAATTCTAAATCTCCCTAGTTGTCTTCTATCGAGTATTCTAGCGATGTTATATTTCGATGAATTCCTCATGTTTTTCTGCTTCTCTAGATCAAAATTACCTTTGAGAATGATCTCCACGTCTGGAATCGCCTCCTGAAGTCTGCTCTCTTAATAAGCCTCCATTCACATCCTTTTATATTAAATTCTAGGGTTTTGGCTTATGCATGGTCTATTGCACGATCGTTCATCAGACCGTGCATAACCAAATTCTCTGAAAATCATGAATTTGCATGACCTAGGAGAAGTGCACGAGCAAATGCATGATCGTGCATCCCTTCTATGCATCAAACCTTTATTTTATGCTTTTTTTCATTTGAATTCTTCTTCTTTAAGTCCATGAAGGTAATTATAATCTATAAACACACTTGGAAGGCATTAAGTACCAAATATATGATAAAAATACAAAATATCTAGCAAAAATGCATCAAATATAAGGTATATATATGATCAATTATGTAGCTATCAACCTACTTTGTTTCCCATTTGCAAATTCCCTAGCCAATTAATTGTCTCAGTCTAAGAATTCACTGTTCTACTGATGTTCAACATCCCATACAATCTTCTCCAAATACTTCATGTGTATTTCCATCTAATCACTAAGTGAACTAAGGTTTTTAATTCAGAATTACAAAGTTCACAGATCAAGAGTTGATAAGGAATTTGATCCTATCCTTTGTAAGGAGTCTATCATTTATTCCCAACCAAAGGATGAATGAGTGTGCTAGGATATGTCATTATCCTAGACCAACTTAGTCCATCTCACCCTATTGCTAGGTTCCTTCTAAAGAAGAGCTTTGCAAGTTTTTTAACTGAAAGTTTTAGTTCCATCTACTAACCACCATATGTCATCTTGTTTAGTCTCCTAGCACTCTGGCATGTTATCTATGAGTATCTTCACACATTTATGAAATAGCATCTCTATATTTAGTAAAAATTAAATTAATAAAATATTTTGACGTGACTACAAATAACATGAGAAATATATTTTTTGAATCTAATTTTCAAGGACCAATAAATTTCATTTGTCATTGTAATTATGATAATTACTTATTATTTCTAATTATTGATTTAATCCAACAATTTTCTATTAAGAACTTGATGGCTTATATTTAATATATTTATGTAGGAAGCCAATTGATTAATAAATTTCGTTTTTCAGTTTAATTTAAAATTTTTATTATTGAAAGAGTCTCCTAATGAATTAAAAAAATTCTTATTGATAATGTTTATGGATTGAGTAAAATATCTATTTTACCGAACATTTGACTTTATTCTTATGCGTGTTTCGTAGCGGGAAAGAAAGCTGGGGTAATAGACTATAGAGAATAATTTCATATTAAAAGCTGTTTAGCCTTTTGTACAGCATCGAAGCATCCAAGATCTATTCTAATCCTCTATTCCATGTTGCTTCGCGGTCAATACTACTCGTGCCTTTCTCCTACAACCTTTAACTACTACCCATATTTTACGGTTGGTGACACAGGCGTTTTGAAAAAGCAATAAATAGTTTTGAATTTATTCTAATTTTTTAATCTTAAATTTCTTCTAATTTTCATAACTTATAAAAATCATAAATTTGGTTTTTTGCTTTCGATTTTAGCTTTTTAATCATAATTTAATTTATCATCAACTAAATTTATATCATTTAATTATTTATTAATATATTATTTAATATTAATTATAATAATCATTTAACAATTTAATTTATTTTTATTTTTAACTATTTTAATT
>JAOQMM010125947.1:3015-17297 GCA_027563515.1 Erythroxylum platyclados
TTTTTTTAATTTTATGATTTGAGCTACTCTTCCTTGGTATATATGATATGGGATTATGTATTTCCAAGTATTAAAGAATTAACAAATATGAAATATTAAAACACATTAATACAATTTAATTTATGATACTGTTAGAGGAAATCTCCTCTAATTTAGCAGATATCGCGATCCAGTGAACTTTCTCTTAACTATTTATTTAGATTGCGATAAGGTACAAGATTATTTAAAGAAAATCATAGATTATCTTTTTAAATGTTATCATCAAAATATAAGGTCTAAATTAATATTTGATTATGATAAACAATAACATAAAAAAGACTGTATTATGGAATTTCAAGTTAATAAAATAAGTGCTTGGAACCATAAAAGATAATTCTTCGAAGCTCACGTAGATTATCAATTTATTCCCATCCATATAAAAGACTAATGTTTTGGACCGGAAGTCAAATGTTTAAAGTCATTATAAAATTAATTAAAGAATTTAAAAAATAATTAAAAATGACTACTCTTATTTATAAAAAAATCTAAATTTAGTTTATAAAAACTCACGAAAACTTACTTATTAATTAATAAATTGATCATTTTTTAATTAAGAATATTAAATTAAATCAAAAGTTAAAAATCGAACAAAAAAATTAATTGGTTCAAGATTTTCGATATTAAACCGTTTAAACTAGTTCAATTTTTAAAATATTAAAAAAGATGTAATAACTTATTTTTCCTTGTATAATAAAAACTCCACATTTTTATTCTTAAAATATTTACACTTAACCATTTTAAGGAAATTCGTAATCGCTATCTTTTAAATCCAAAGCAGACTTAATAAGTATTTAAATATACATAATAATAGTTCATAAATTATGAGTGATAATGGAATAGGCTCTTAAGAATTAGCATGATTTCAAAAAGAATTTCCAACTCAAATTCAAGTATAAACTTATGATCAAACAATCAAATAGGTTTGGTGGATTCAAAAATAAAAACTTTGAATTAGCCAACTTATCAATTTGACTTTCAACTTTTCGGTCTGATTTACTTTAATAGCTCTTGTTGTTAAAAATCATCAGTTTATCAATTAATTGGTCAAATTTTTGTAAATTAATAGCTTTTTATAAATCAAAATAATTCAATTAATCTTCATCTAATAGTCTCATTTTCAATTAAATTTTAAATTAAGAGCAATCTCCTTCAATCATATTTCAAATTATTCAATTTTATTTAATCTTTAATTAATTTTATGAAGGTCTAACACCGGTGAAACCTTTTAAATCTTAAACATGTTGTTTTTACATCTTTTCCGATTTTTAAAATATTGGTATAAACTTTGATTTTTTACATCAATTAAATTTAAAAATTATTATTAAAATTAAATTAAATTAAATTAAATATGTTAGCTTTGAATGAGATTTGGATCTAATTTTCATTTTATTATAAATTATTCATTTTAAATAAATTATTTAACAAATTAATAATTTATATGACCCACACTTTTAATATTTAAAGATATTATAGATATTCAAATTCCATTTGTAAATATATTATAAAATGGAACTAGATAAATTAAAAAAATCAAAACATTAATATATATTATCTAATCAAATAAATTATATTTATAAATTATGATTTAAGAATTACACGTAAATATAAGAATATATGCTAATTTCTCCCAATAATAATACGATCCAGCAATTTTCAGACCCAATTTGAGTCCATACAAAAGCATTAAGACTAGTATGGACAATATAGGCTCAAATGTAATTTAAAATTATTTTAAATAAATTTGAGCTTAATTTAAAATTGAGTTGAGTTTAACTTGTTGAGCTTAGTTTGGAATAAAAAAGAATTTTAAATTTAATTGAGTATGTGAAATGTAACTTTTTAGGATATAGGGTAGTCTATCATCTAGAGTAATTGAGAGATTGATGAAGACATAGTTCACCGAATCAAATTAGAATGACTTAAATAGATAAATGCATCAGGATTTTTGTATGATAGGAAGATACTACTCAAGTTTAAAGATAAATTTTATTGATTAGCCATTAAGTTGACCATGCTGTATAAGACAGAGTGTTAGTCTATCAAATAAGTGCATAGTCTAGGCAAGAGATAAGGTCAGGAATATAATATCAAGAGACAAACTAAAGATAACTAATATTATTGACAAATTAAGAAAGACAATAATTAGGTAGTTTAGATATGTTAAGAGGAGATAACCAACGCTCAAGTGAGAAGATACAAAAAGATTGTACTTAGAGATTGTAAGAGAAAAAAAGGAAAGCCTAAGAAAAATTAGAGGAGGTGATAAAAATAATATGATAACGTTAGACTTATCGAATATATGACCTGCAGTAGAAAATTTTGGCGTATTAAAATTCGGATAAAGAATCCCCTCATAGCTTCCATAATTCGTTTAACTCTTTATTCTTGTAATTAGCCTCAACCTGTAAATAGGCAATACTTAGGATTTAACCTAAGTACTTTTTATACTTACCTAGCTTGATTTAGTAGTTATCATCGTCATCATCATTATCATCATTATCATGGTTATCGTCATTATCATCGTTATCGTCATCAGTATTATTATTGTTATTATTAATCTTCTTCTTCTTTTTTATTATTTTATTTTATTTACTTCTTTATTTTTTTGGGTTATTTTGAAACAATTTTTCTACTAATTAAGGATAAAGTTACGTATTACTGGACCTTCCAAGACCTTGCGTGTCAGCGAAATTTTTATTGTTGTTAAATTTTTACTAGTACTTTGAACTTTTTGTTTACTTTTAATCGAATTCAAATTAGACTAAAAACTATATTTAGAGCTCAATTTAAACTTTATTTTTTTTAAAAATTCAATTTAAGTTTAATCTAAAATTTGATAATCAAATTTAAAAAATGTAATCATAAATTGACTTTGAGCCAACTTTAGTTAGCACAGATCAGTAGCTAAACGACGTGTCGTTTTCAATGCCGTACGCATAAAAAGTCCTGTTCCCGCCATAGACGCGCTTTCTCAGTTGTCAAGCCGCGACCACTCTTCACATATCCGCAGCGAGTAAACAGTTTCAGTGTCTGTTCTAAGGAAGCTAGGCTATGGAAGATTCTAGTACGAGTACCTGTACGACCCATGACAATTCTGGATCCGGGGCGGGTACTATCTCTAGGATCCGTCTGGAGAACTTCATGTGCCATGTTAATCTCGAGATAGAGCTCAGCCCCTGGGTCAATTTCATCACCGGCCAAAACGGGAGTTCGTAACCTAACCCTAAATACATGTTGTTCTTTTTGAACAATATTTCTTCGTTTTATTTCGCAGTGCAATGTGAAAATGTGAATAAGGAATTGGGACTTTGAGTTGCTTTTCATGATTGGAGTGTTTTTGGTTTAATGTGTTAACTGAAAGTTGTGTAGTTAACGAGCTGATCAATTGGGATGACAATACTGTTTTGTGGTGGTGGCGTGTAGGTGGTAAGAGTGCCATACTAGCTGCATTACTTGTGGCTTTTGGAGCTCGAGCTAAAACGACTCAGCGGGGAGCTTCTTTGAAGAACTTTATCAGATTGGGCTGCAGGTCTGTGCTGCTTGCGTGCTAATTTTAGGTTTTCCTTTCATGTTAATCACTGACGGTTTATATCTAAATTCATTCGAAATGAGCTTTATTGTGTGTACCTCGTTTGGACTAAATTGTTTTGATCGAGGTTCTATTTGATCAATAGCTTATGTTAAATTGCAGATCTTTTAACATTTTGAACTGAATATGTTCATGATTTGAAAAAAATTGCAAGTCTTGAAGTTTTTTATTGATAGTGTGTGGGTTTTGGGTTATTGGCTTCAATCTTTGCACAAGGTTTTAACTTTTATAGTGTTGAAGTCTATGTATTCTAATTCTGACTTGTTTTCTCTTTCTTGGCAGCTATGCTATTGTGGAGGTGGAACTGAGAAATCAGGGAACGGAAGCTTTTAAGCCAAATGTTTATGGCAATTCGATAATTATAGAACGCAGAATCACTTCGACTTCGACTTCCACTGTTCTAAAGGATCATCGAAGTCAGTCTAATTTGCTGAAAATTATTTCTTTCTTCTCTCAAAGTCTCTATACCCTGCAATTCTTATCAGCCTTATTTTGAATTTTATATCTGTTTACTTTTTTTGGTTTCTGTTGATAAAATGAGTTAGCGACACAGGGCAATATCCAAATTAAAATTTTTGATACGTGGTCAAATTATATCTTGCATCTCTCTGATTGTTATAATTCCAGTAATGAACATGCCTCTGCCTGTTAATTACAGTATCCTTAGATTAAATAAAGACACATAATTGAGCATTAATCAGAATGATCCTAGTGTTTTTTTCTGCCTGTAGACTGGTGCTTTATACATAATGCAAATCATATTTGCTTACTTTTGGTCTTCCATCTGAGTCTTCAACAGGAAGAAAGGTGGCTACTCGGAAAGAGGAGCTTCATGAGCTTCTAGGACATTTTAGTGTAAGTGTTTTCCTTGCACTTGTACTTTTGGTTGAAATCTGAATTTCTTGATTTGTAGAGCGGCATTTGGTTATTTAATTGGAGGATGGCAGATACATTATTGTGTGCAACTTGAGTTGTATTGATATCATGCTACTAACAATATCAATTAGCTGTGTATATACAATGCATCTGCCTGTAAGTAAACTTAATGATTGGTTTTATATAGTACTCTCGACGAATGTGTGTGTTTCAGATGAAGATACTGCTTGTTTAACAAAATTCTTTTGATACTAAAACTGTTTTCTTTTGTCTTTTCACACGTTAGTAATGGAGTGCTTAGATGGATCAAGAATTGCTAAGATGAAATATAATCGAAAGGAAACAGCAGTTCTCAAAAGTGTAAAAATGTTATACATTTTTTAGTTTCATGGTTGGTCAAAAGACAAGTGTAGAGTCATATAAAGACTGACAGTATTAAGCTTTGAAAATCATTTTTCTTTTTTCTTTTGTCTTCAATAATGTTGAATGCCTTAAGCACTCAAGCACCATAAATATAGATTACAACGCTGGCAAATTTCATTAGAAACTGCAGCTAGAAGCAACCTTTGGAATGTAAAATATCATTATGTAAGTTGGCTGATATATGTCGGAAGTAAAAACTGATTTGTGCTATAAATAAGCTCTATATGCAGTAGGGGCACAGGTTTTCAATAGTAAAGGGCACTACAGCTTTTAGTGCTGTTCCTCATTTATGGTTTTGGCATGATTTTCATTGATGGACTATCTTGTAGAAGTCCTACCCTTTTGATAAAGGATCCATGCTGTTAGATTTGTCTCCAGCCAGTACCATTCAACACTGGATTCACCATAATGCTTCCAAGTCCTCTGGCTTTTCTTTAAATTCATGAGCTTCTTTTGTTGGTTTCGGTCCCCTCCATATCTATCTTTTACATGGTCTTGATACTTGTATCACACCCTTTGCTTGGGTAAATCTCTTTCTTTTTTCTTATTTTTGTTTTCTTGCTCTCATCTGTAAATTGTTTATTATCTTGTTTGTTTTTTAAGAGTATGAAAATGATTTCTTTGCAGATTAACTCCATCATGAATGTCTAAGATGCTTGCTTTCCACAATGTGCAGATTGATGTTGAGAACCCTTGTATTATAATGGGTCAAGATAGTAGCAGAGACTTTCTGCATTCTGGAAATGACAAAGACAAGTTTTTGGTAAATATCTATTCCTGCAGTTGTGATATGATGAGACCTATGCAGGCTATATTGACATTTGTTGTTCAGTTCTTTTTCAGTGCTACTTTTCTTCAACAAGTTGATGATCTCTTACACAGTGTCAACAGCCAATTGGCAGACGCAAATGGGCATCTTGATCAGTTGGAGGCTTCAATAAAACCCATAGAAAGGGAACTGAATGAGTTGCAGGGAAAGATAAAAAATATGGAGCATATTGAAGAACTGTCGCAGCAAGTACAGGAATTAAAGAAGAAGCTTGCTTGGTCATGGGTTTATCAGACAGACACGCAGCTCCAGGAACTAAGTGCAAAAATTGCAAAGTTTAAGGATCGTATACCCAAATGTCAAGCTAAAATTGACGGGGAACTAGTAAGAAACTATTGGTTGCACCAAAATGTCTTGTGCTTACAAGATTGCTATTATAATCTATTACTAAATTTCTATTATTGAATTTCATATTCCCAATGTCTTTTGAATTTTGCATTATATAGCACATATGTGTTCAATTTTCTTATGGACAACCAAGGTATGGGCTTCAAGCTGCTAGAACAAAGCGTTGAGGCTGTTAATTCTTGTTTAAGCAATGGCTTTATCGTGTAGAAATCACAGCAGTAACGCCTTTTTTATTCTGGTTTGAACATGGTGTTGTTAGACAAAAAGATTTTAAGATTCAAGTATGTTTTGGATTAATATTATGTGCATGTGAAAAATCCATTGGATACCCAGTCTTCAAATTTTTTGCATAAGGGCATTATTTTTACTTTATCCTATGCATGTTGTGATCAGCGTAAGAACATTTTGAATTTGTTGAAATCAATTGCATTACATATTGCTTGCTGTGAACTGCTTTTTGTTAGTATGCTGGATGATGTTTTTAACTTTGTAACTTTTAAGATTTTGTGCTTCATGAATTAATTTTGCAAGCTTAACTCTCAATTTTGTCTTTTACAGGGTAAGGTGGAGTCCTTGAGGGATCGCCTTATGAAGAAGAAGGCGCAAATTGCACAGATGATGCAGAAAACATCAGAAGTGAGGAAAAAGCAGGATGAATTTCAGCACTCTATTTCCTTGGTATGTCAGTAGATGGATCCAAGTTTCTCTAAAATCAGGTGACAAAAGGATATGTTTAGAAAATGCTGCAAAAGAATGAAGTAGTCTGTGATAAATAAATAAATATTTATATATTTATCATACCTTCCCTGCCTTCTTTGGAGCATGCCAAAAGGAGATAAATAGTCAAAATGTGATTATTTTAAAGTTGAATTTGAACTAAAATATTGGTAAAACCACGATAAGTACAAGATGAACTTGCTTACTTAGTTTTTGTAACTACATTTTTCTGCTCTCTAAGAAACCATTAGTTGCCTTCATCTTTTATGGTTATATGGTTAGTGCATAAACTTTTTTCTCAGGCAACGAAAAGAAAGCTTGAGTTAGAAGAGGAGCATGACCTCCAAAATAACCAGATTTTGAGCATGACAAAGCGTGTCAGATCTTTAGAACAACAACTTAAGGAAATCCATGAGCAGCATGTGAAAAATACACAGGTTTTCTGTCCATTTAAATTTGTTTACCACCTTTTTCTTCCCCAGTTTTCAGAGTGTTTACAATGTATTCATGCATTCACTTAAGATGTACTCATGATTGAGTATTACCCTGCTGGTCATTCCTGCTCTCAGTTATTTGGAAGCTGTGTACCTTGACAAAGATCCTGGCGATATTGAAGATTCTCTGTTTATATCTGATGCGTTGTGTTTTTTTTCTTTTTAATATAAATGGATATCTTTTAGTGAGTTATCTTTTAGTGAGTTAAAAACAGTTAAAATGGTCACTGAGTTGTCTTTTAGTGAGTTAAAAACAGTGATACAAAGCCCTACTGTTGTCAAGGGTATGTGGTATATAAAAACTGTGAAACTTCTTGGAACTTGATGTGCCAACCTTTGATTCTGGTTGGCTTCCTTGTACTATGAATTGGAACTTCTTGTATTACAGTGATTTATTGAATATGAAGCTAATAGTCGTCATTGTGCCATCTGGTGATGTGGAAGTTAGTACTGAGTAATAACATTTTCAGGACTTAAAAACTTCTGAGAAATGCCAAATTAACAATGTCGCTTATACCTTCTGCCCTTATGATGTTTGAGGTTGGAAGCATTTTAACACTAGCTATCTCTGCAAGGTATTCTTAAGTTACACTTTTATGTCTTGGACTTTTTGTACTGCTGCAGGCTGAAGAATCTGAAATAGAGGAAAAGATAAAGGAATTGCAATATATGGTTGATACTGCTAATTCTGAACTTTCAAGGTTACAGACTTTCATCTTATCATCCAAGTTACCTCTTTTGTCAAGATGGTTCTGATTACCTGGGCAATCTATCAAAATGTAGGTTAAAGGAACAAGAGAGTGTCTTATCAGAGACCTTTTTCAAGATTACAGATGAAGGCAGAAAAGTTACTGAAGAGGTATTCAGATCCTTTGTTGACTTTTATATTTGGAGTCCTTCTCCATCCATTTCACATTAAAAAAGCAGTTAGAATCAGTATCGAATGATCTTTAGTTTGTAGTTTTCATGTTATTCCTGAATCTGGTTATTGGTGATACATTCATTTGGCTTCCTACTTCATGTCTTTGAGGATTCATGTTAGCCAGTAGTCTAATGCAAGGTCTATGAAATGTTCAATAAGTAATTATTGTCGAAAGTTGGGCAGGGCTTGCTGTTCCAGGTTTAGTTATGTCTTCTCTAAACTAAGTTCAGCATAAGTTACTAGCTTAATTTAGTATGTCATACTGTAGTAGTATGCCCAGATGATTAAATTGTTCTCATTGTAGATTGAAGTTTATGGGAAGAAGGAACGTGAAATCCGTGCACACATCCGTGACCTTCAGCAACATAAAACGAACAAGGTTCATTTAATTTTATGTATTTCCAGTTTTTGCTTTTGAATCGGACAATAGATCTTTCTGGGCTTCGCGAGTCCAAATCCAAATGTTCTATGCATTCATGTTCTTTTTCATGACATTGAAATCCACATGCACAATGGTGATCATGTCATCACTTAGCTATGAAAATATTTGCTTGGCAGGTTACAGCATTTGGAGGAGACAGAGTGATTCAACTATTGCAAGCAATTGAGAGACATCACCAGAGATTCAATAGGCCGCCTGTTGGTCCTATTGGTGCTCATATCGTAAGTACTTGAAAACCGTACCGGACTTCACTCAATATGGGCACAGCATGAAGAGAAATACATGTAACGTGAAGAGAAGGGATTGTGAAAATGATAACCTTGTAGCCACCTTACTAAGTGGCTGCCTTGACTTGATGAGACTGCAAAATTTTCAACATTTCTTGAAGTGCTGGCTTTAAAGTAAATGTAGTAGTGTTTTCTTGTGGTAGTTTGCTAGATTTTCAAACTAATGCGTGAACCATTTACAACTCCACCTAACAACTTAAGCTTACGGATTGATTGATTTATTGACATAGCTTCAATGGCTGAGAGGTTTCGAGTTCAAATGATGCTGCCTTATTTTTGGTTTCCTGATGGGAGAATTATCGATAACTTAATGGTTTGATATATATGAACTAAATGGAGAAATTAGATCACTCTAATTTATTAAATTCTCTATCTGAATCTTTGACTTGCGTGTTTCAATTTGAGACTAAACGTTGTTATTAATCCATAAATGATGTTCATGTGGTCACTAGGTTCCTAATAAACTCAAAACCGCTGTGTGGTATTATTCAACTTAACACTAAGGTGTTCTGTTCTTGATTAAAAACTGCAGAGTTTAGCTGATGGTGATACATGGGCTCCTGCTGTTGAAAATGCTATTGGGAAGTTGCTCAATGCGTTTATAGTAACCAATCACAAGGATGCTCTTCTTCTTCGAAGATGTGCCATAGAAGCAAAATACAATAGCTTACAGATTATAATATATGACTTTTCCAGACCAAGGTAGTTGGATTATTGTTTTGTTATTTGCATGCCTGTCTCACCTCCAAATTATTATTCACTTTTGCGTTCCCTCTTCATTGATAGCTCTTACATTTTGTTTTAGGTTATTGATACCTAGCCACATGCGTCCCCAAACAAATAACCCAACAACACTCTCTGTTATTCATTCCGACAATGATACAGTGCTAAATGTTTTAGTTGATCTGGTAATCTATAAACATGCTATCATTATTATTGTGATTTTGATTACGAATTGTGCAACCTTTTACTTACATTCCACTTATTTCTCCAAGAATTTTTCTTTCATGATCAATTTACTTGTATGTTCTTTTTGCAGGGAAGTGTTGAGAGACAAGTGCTTGTAGAAGATTATGATGCTGGCAAAGCTGTTGCTTTTGAAAAAAGAATTTCAAATCTAAAGGAGGTTTACACTCTAGATGGATACAAGATGTAAGTTGGGATACATTGTATCTCTTTTGGATTCTGTGATATGTACTTGATGAAATTACGGGAAAGTTTACATGGGACTGTATGGGGTATGCATGTGGTTTAATTGTATAGGATACAGAATGTAATTGCTTTTTCCGGTTGAGTTAAGCTAAAATCATCTATAAGCAAGTGGGTAATTATGTGGTTTATTGGCTTCCTTGTTTGTGAAGGTGGAGTATTTGTGCTGTTATTGGAAATGAACTGTATAAAAGCAGCGAATAATTCCTGGCTAAAACCTCTTTCATCTAAGTCTATGTACAGATTATGGTCCTTATCCTCTGTTTTATTGGTTGTTCTTAGGACAATATAC
Organism: Erythroxylum platyclados; assembly: GCA_027563515.1. Lineage (NCBI taxonomy): Eukaryota > Viridiplantae > Streptophyta > Magnoliopsida > Malpighiales > Erythroxylaceae > Erythroxylum > Erythroxylum platyclados. Next base: position 13,483 of record JAOQMM010125947.1, read on the forward strand.
TGCTCCAATGTGTATCTACTGCTGAATCTCACTTCTTTCACATCTGTTGCTAATATTTCATACTTCTTAGGTTTTCTCGTGGGTCAGTTCAAACTGTTCTTCCTCCAAACAAGAAACTTAGAACTGGCCGTCTTTGTGCCTCATACGATAGCCAAATTATGAAACTGGAAGAAGATGCAACATATGTTAGAAATGAATCTGAAGAGTGCAGGAAGAGAAAACGAGATTATGAGTCAAACCTGCAGGATCTTCAACACAATCTAAAGGCTGTGAAGGTTATAGAAGTCCAATTTTTTTCTTACTAGCTATATATGTTTAAGACACTTGTCAAACATCTTTCACTTTAACCTTTTTTATGGTTTGACTGTTTCTTTCTCCATGAGGGCCTGTGTCTGTTTTCTGAAATTGCAAGTTTCTCTGTTAAATTAATACAGGAATTGGTGGTGATTATTGATCTCGAGTTACTACAAGTTGTCTTTTAGAAGGCAACTGCATCGAACCTAAGACCATCATCATTCAAATAAAGTGGGCACATTACTGACATGTTACAGTTGCCGTTTTCTTGAAGACTTTTTCTTTTATCTGTTTTGGTGGGAGTGCTGCCTAATAACTAGATTGGAGTCTTGTTGGGCTTGTTTGACTTTACAAGCCTTAGTTGAACACTGTAGCATCCATATGGGTTGAAGACAGTTTTTATTTGCAGTGTGATAAGAATTAGTTAATCTGCATTACACATATTATGTTGACAACACGAATCTTGATTAAATTGCTTCTTTTGGTTGAGAGTTGTTTATGGCGAATCATCTCCATGTTGTCATTTTCATGTAGGAGAGACGTATGAATGCTGAAAGGGATTTATCTTCTAAGAAGCTGGCACTGCAGGACGTCAAGAGTTCACGTGCTCCAGAACGTAGTCCATCAGCTGTGTCGACTGTTGATGAGCTTCACCAAGAAATTTCTGTTTGTTCTGTGTTCCTTTTTGTTGCTCTGTTTCTCCTTTTTAACTTTTGACAATAGCATTATTGTGTAAATCTCCTATCTCTTTGTTCTGTATGTGTTGGAAGTATTTCTTTTCCCTCATGTTCTGATCTTGTTTTCGATGTTGCACAGATCATCCAAGAGAAGATTCAAGAAAAGAAAAATTTTCTGGAGATGCTCCATAGCAGGATAAATGAAGCCGAGGCAAACACCAAGGATCTTAGATTATGTTTCGAGAATTTCTGTGGTATAATAACCATCAAAGTTTTATTTCATTTAAAAGCATCTCAAACTCTGCTTGCTTTGTTGCCAATTACATGAAATTTTAATGTAGACTCTGCGAAAGAAGAACTTGAAGTCTTTGAGAAAGCAGAGAGGGAGCTAATGGAGATTGAGAAAGATCTGCAGTCTGCTGAAGCGGTCTCTCTACCTTATCCTCCATTATATTCATACTGATATTAACTGTTGAGATTATAACTTGTACTGTTGCAATTTTTCTCAGGAGAAGGCTCACTATGAAAGTGTAATGACCAACAAGGTCCTTCATGATATCAAAGTGTTAGAGGCACAATATCGGGAGCTCGAAGAAAACCGTAAGGTGCAGTTTATGTTTATAGACTTCGAGATCCAATCTTCACTAGTTTGTTAACTCCGACTCTGCATTAAATGTTTTATGTTAAAACTTAATTTAATCAATGAATTTTCTCATTTTTTAGCATAAGTCTTTTTCCCATATCCTGCTTCTAATATATGTTTTGTCAAACTTAAGGAGAACTGCAAGAAGGCTTCTATAATATGTCCTGACGATGAGTTTCTAGCTTTAGGAGGATGGGACGGGAGCGCACCTGAACAACTTAATGCCCTATTAAGTAGGCTGAATAAGAGGCTTCAGAATGAGAGCCAGAGGTAATGACATGATCTGGATCCTTGCAGCAATAGCACAACTTCGAATTTCAGATAGTCAATATACTTCCTATAATTTATGGCAGGTATCCAGAATCAATTGAGGACTTACGAATGCTGTATGAATTAATGGAGAGCAAGATTTTAAGAAAGCAACAATCATACAGAGGTTTTCGAGAAAAATTGAAGGTATGTGTTTCAATTTTGCCCCTTTCTGTTGGTTTTTACATTAAATTTAATTTAGGTTTGACGTATTAATTCAACTGGGACATGGTATAGTAAAATTTGTAGTTCTATCAGTAACCTTTCCTGCATTTAGTGCCTACTAACAGAAGTCAAACCTCAACCCTTATAGTTGCAAGCCCATAAGTTCAGTACAGCTCCTAGCAAAGTTACATCTTCATCTTGTGCAGATATTATAATCATGACAGAACTTTGATTTTGATTCTCTTCTTTTACATGGTCTATGGCAGATATGGCTATCTGCGTATTCTGTGTATGAACCAGTTATGGAAAATGTTAATAGCACATTAGTGTGACACTAGCTTATTTGGCCCCAAGCCATTCCACTTACTTCTATGATCCTTGAGCTTAGCTGCATGATATATTGTGTAGTCTGACTAAAATTTCTCCTTTATATAATCCTTATTTTATGAAGGTCAAGTGGAGGAAAAGGTTTACAAAAAGAGGAGAAAAATATTTATGCTTATAAAGCTAAGAAATTTGTGGTTGAATATAAGCAATTTTGAATGTTTAGAGGTTTGATCTTGATGTGGATGGCTTGGAAGATGAGAAACATGCCAGTAACTTTATGATTTTGTTTTTGTTCCAATTTTATCTTTCATATGGCAAGAGCAACAACGCTATATTGAGTTTTACCTTGACATGGTTCATCAATTTTGTAGCTATATTCTATACTTTCTTGTTTAAGCTTTATGATTTATGGTATTAGTTTATCGTTGAGAAGTTTAAACTGCACATGAAATATTCCATGCTGTAGTTAAAATGTCTTTTTTAAAATTTTCCTTCAGTTTTGCCGGGAAGCATTGGATTTGCGATGGAGAAAGTTTGAGAGGACCAGAAAGGATATAAAGTGTCAGTTGACTTGGAAGTATGGATTCTGTTGACTCCATTCTTTTGGAGCTTATTCTTAGCTATTATTTCAAGCAATTCATTACCCATTACATATAGCTGTCTAACTATTTTTTTCGCAATAGGTTTAATGATCATCTAGGAAAGAAAGGGATTAGTGGGATGGTCAATGTTGATTATGAAAAAAAGACACTTAGTATAGAGGTAAGCTATTGTTCTGGAAAGCTCATCCAAATGCACATATACGTAGCATCTGCTCTAGATTAATGTGCTTACTTTTTCCTTGGGCTATAATAAGCATTTGTTCTGGAAAATTGCTCTTAACCTGTTGCTGTATCTGTTGTGTATTAGGTGACAATGCCCCAAGATGCATCGTCCAGCACTGTCCGTGATGCTAGAGGCCTTTCAGGTTTGAAATTTATGCCTTTGTTTCCTTTTTAAATAATTTCAGCTTGGGTAGATGCTCCTAGGTGCCGATACATGAGTTGAAAATAGAAATTAACTGTTGGATTTATTAGTGGTTTATAATTTCATGTAATTTAAGGAACTTTATCTTTCTTGCATCAGCATCATCTTGCAAGTTACCCCCGTCTTTGCAAAGATTAATGGAAGAATATATTCCAAGTCTCTGACCCAAACCAGGCTTCATAACGCAGAAACCTCATTTATTATTTGTCTTCTTTTGTTTAACTACTTTGCATACATACACATAGGTTGTTGAGAAGATAGGTACATTTCAACAATATGCAGAGTTGCTTATGCCATGATGTTTTATACTTGTTGATTAGGCGGCGAACGTTCTTTCTCAACAATATGCTTTACATTAGCTCTTCATGAGATGG
>JAOQMM010125959.1:0-17283 GCA_027563515.1 Erythroxylum platyclados
AGTAAACTATAAATATGGGAATGCTTTAAAGTATGGTGAAATTAAAGGATTAGTGTTCATTTGGATATTATATTCACTAAGTTTGAAAGAATTTAAGTTAGTTGGAATTAAATAATCATGCCTTATTCATTAAGCATTTTGATAGAGGCTAACGTAGATATATACTGAAGCAAGTATTTTTCCACATTGAAAGTTATGTCAATTGATTAGCCGATATCCTTTTGCAGGGCTTAAAGGACTAAGTCCGCAAAACGTGGGTCCGTGCATATATTTGTACTTTACTGAACACTCTAAACCAGTAACCACTTGATTTATGACATCAGTTGACTTCATCAAGTCTTTGTCATAACACCGATCTTATATGGACATTTGATTGAAGCTTGTGTGATTATGCTACAACATAGCACAAGGGCTTCATCTAATATTGCAACCGAGTGCAATACAAAATATTTTGAAACGTTAATAGTCTACATAGACATAAAAGACATAAATCAATAAACAAGATTAAATTTGAGTTACTAGGACGAGACAATTTGAAACCTTGTAAATGGACATAAACTTTAATGCAAGCAGTAAATAAGGTTCAAATTTCACTATATATACCTAATTATACAATGTCGTGGAGTGAGAGCTGGACAATGAAGAGCTATATATACATACATATATAATTTTCTATGAACAGTTTTAGTGTCTCCCATTAGATGTATGTTAGAACTTTTATATGTTAAATTTGTGTATAAACTCATGTTGGCGTGTCATTTCACATGGTAAATATCAGTGTCTCTGGTAACTCTGTCTACTTGAGAACAAGTCACTGGTTAGAATTCTACATAACTAAGGAAAGACATTTCGAACAAAAGGTTTGTGATATGAGAGAGTGAACAATAAATTATTATTTCTTAAAGTGAAAGAATATATAAAGTGATGAAAGTTAAAGGTTTTATTATAAGCACATATATGGTATATCAATTAACTAACAAAGATTTGAGAGCGATGTGGTAGAAGGATGCATATTGGCCCCATTGATAATGACAAAATAAATGTGCGTTGACAAACACTCGAAGTTAGATATGGTTAACTGAAAGCAAAAGGGTATGACTTTTGAAATTGGATTTCTCCAATTAAATATTCGAATTGCCAGGTCAAGCAACTAACACATCAGCAACTCGGGAGTCTAGGAATGACTTCTAAGCTCTAGCTTTTAATTCAGGCAGAGATTGCAAGGGTGCGTGAGATGACCTAGATATAGGTGTTTTTAAAATATCAATTTATATCTTAAGTTTAAGCTCGACTTAAGGCTCAACTATTTCAAATAAAATGTCATTATTTTATTTAAAAAATTAGGCCTCAAGTAAGTCTGGATTTAAAAAATTAAGCTCAGTCTTAATTAAAAAATATTATTTTACACATTTAATTTTAAAAAATTTTAAAAGAACTAACTCATGAGTCAGTCATTACCATCCTTAATTTCAGGGAAAAAAGTCTAAAGTACTAATGTTTATTTGAGAGTTTTGAACTTGCAATTTATATATATAGTGACTATTAATTAATGATCGCTATTATTTAAAAATATTATTTTAATAAAATAACTTTTAGTTAATAATAATAGTAAAATTTGGTCTCATATATAAAAAAAGTTTGATGATAATTATTTTATGATTATTATTATAAATAATAAAAACAATTACAAACTTATTATTATTAATATGAATTTTTAAAAGCTAAAACACGTACATGCAAGACAATTATAAACAATACCATCCCTACATTAGAATGGATCAATGGAGACTAATATTTTCTTGTCATTGTTTTCTAGTTTACAGAGACCTTCTAGAAGCCATTTAACATTACATACATACCCTACAATGGTTATCGTTGAACCGCATATGAACATCTACTTTCATAATCTCCGTCAGTGTTAATTTCGAATAGATTGTTATCAATGGATAATGGAAGATCGATGAGATAATCAAGGCAAACATGGTATTTGTTCAAAAGTAAAGTGAAGGAACGTATTTTGAATATTCAATGTAAATACCAAAATGATTAAAGTTTTAGGTTACGATTAATTATGATTTCCTACTTTGAAAAAATGAAGAAGGTCGGCATGCTAGACCGTAACAACTGTTTCAATGTAACTGTAATTAGCCAATTGGTAACAAGGACTCGGTCCATAAATCAAACACGAAAATAATGTTACTGCTTCATCCCAGGCAAAGTTGAGGGCAATAGTGGCTTGAGCTTATTAAGCACAACATTATCAAAATTTATACCATAAAAGGCTTTTTAAATACTAGAAATTCATATCAAATCCCTATTCAGTAATTCTGTTTTCATCCTTAAAATTAGTGTGTTTTATACGTTTAGACAAAGATACTCATGTGTTTGCGAAATTCTCCCTCCGCCTAAATTATTGTTATGGTCTACATTAGGCTAATATTTATCATCCTTCAACTTGCCTAAATGCGCACATTGTTGCTAGCAGAGGAATAATGACATTAAATGTTAAGATTCATAAAGTTACTAATGTTATAAAAGTTCAGATCACCTGTTCTGATTACTCTGTTCCTACCTTATTTCATGAGCATTCATTTATCTATTTTCATAAAACAGAGTAATGAGAATAAGTGATCTCCTCCCAGTGCAGCTGTTAACTATAAAGTAACCATAAGTGTTAATTTTTTTCTCTCATTACTGTTAGAATCACAAGCCACCTGCCTAACTAGCTTTTATTGTACTGATAATTAAGTATATATACTAGTGACCAGACATTCCAATGATTAGCTGATGATAGTTAGATGTTTTGCGTGTTGTTAAGCTTCCTTTTTACCATTACTTAGTTCTTGACTTGTTTATCTTAAGTTTTTCAGTTTTCTGTTATAGACTCGCATGATCTCCTCCATATAAACATGTAGAACTGCATTAATTTGTATAGATGAAGCTTCTAACATGATTAAAGCTTTAAGGGGAATAGTTGGACTTCTAATGCATGTAAAATAATATCTAACAAGCTGATAATTATACTAATAGTAGAAAACTTATTTCTGGACTTACCATCATGAGGAACATGATGGAACCAACCTGAACTGAATAAAAATGGCCTTTTAGCCTCATCAGAAACCTAAAACACAACGTTCACGCGTCATTTGGTATTCCATTGCGTGAATTTTGCAGCATTTAAACCCTTTTGTAATCTTCAAGGCAATCCACCTCCGACTGCGCCACCGCCACCCAAACCTCCTCCTGCACCCCATCCAACTCCGGCACCAATCCCTCCTCCAGCTCCACCACCTATACCCCCACCAACCCCACCTCCAACTCCTCCACCTATGCCACCACCAATCCCTCCCCCAGCTCCAGCACCTGCACCAATCCCTCCTCCAGCACCTATACCTCCGCCAATCCCTCCTCCGGCACCGGCACCACCGCCAACACCAATGCCGGCGCCTCCACCGCCACCAAAACCAATGCCAGAACCTCCACCGCCACCAAAACCAATGCCAGCACCACCACCGTCACCACCACCACCACCGCCACCAACACCAATGCCACCCCCGCCACCCCCGCCAAAACCAATGCCACCACCACCACCAGCTCCCCCTCCAAGCCCTCCAAATCCACCACCACCAATGCCTGCTCCGACTCCTCCTCCGGCACCACCACCAAAGCCAGCACCAGCACCAGCTCCTCCTCCAAACCCTCCACCAGCTCCTCCTCCCAACGCTCCTCCAATTCCACGACCTATGCCACCACCGATCAAATTCTTCTGCTCATAATGAATCAAATGCTTTTCATCTTCATGGACAGCAGCCCTTTGATCATTCAGAAGTTTCCTCGCATTCGTGTTGCATGCTACTAGTAGGACACTCAAGAACCAAAGAACAATCAACTTAAAAGCAGTCATATTTTCTCAACTTTTTGAGCTAAAATGACTTATGAAGAGAAATGAGGTCCAAGTAGCAATATATAGGCAAAACTCTTGCATGGGACTTGACACTTTCGTGGGGCCTCTCAAAACTCGGTGGAGTACTCAAACATGCAACTAAGCGGCAATGGTCCCCTTCATTCTGTTTAAGGAATAATATAAACACAGACAACCTTAAAAATTAGGAGTATAAAAGATGTGAAAAGCTGTAAGGATGGAGAGAGCTAGCTATAGAAGGAGTATATGTACGGTTGAGAGGCCTTAAATGTGGCTTCTATTGGTATCATTGTAAAAGCGCGTTAATAAAAGTTATAAATGCCTCCCCAACCGTCTCCGCCTAAACTAAACCATGTTTAAGCCCCTTGAGCATTCCAAGTATATATTGTTTAGTTTTGCTATTCGTTGATGCGTACTCTATTTAATTTCCTTGAATCCTGTTCCTTCTTTTTCATATATTTAAGAATGCATGTTCACTATTTGGGATCCTCTGAACATGAGGTCTGGTTCGATAAGAAATAAAATGTTTTATTTCGCGATTCTTTGGAGTAACCTTCAACCCTCACAGGTTTGAATATGTTCTTATCGAGACTACATGATCACTCTGATGAATTAAGATGTAGTCAATCATTATATAGCATGATACATTCAGCTTCATCAAAAAGGATATTGGTAATTTGCCCTAGTTTTGATGTACACTTCAACACTACTGAATTTGCTCTATCAAGAGCAAATGTATTGCCTTAACATTTAATTATTAACTATCACTTAAGTTATAAAGATTGTACTATCACATAATTTTTAATCATTAATCTTTTTAGTGTTTAGACAATTTGAAGAGATGGAATTTGGTGTGAAAAAAATATAAATTTAAGATCTTAAATCATACTGTTTAATTTTAGTAGAAAAGATCCTTTATTATTATAAATAAATTTAGTCTACATTTAAGAAAAAAATGTGAGCATTTTTCATATTTTGGTATTAAATGGTCCAACGTTATGTAGTTAATGGATATGAATGTTCTATTTTTGTGGTAATTAACAATGTGCTTGAAGGGAGCACATAGATATATGTTTTTCTTGTAGACCTTTGAGATCCCTAAGCTTGTTTTCTCTTTTGAAAAAAACATCATCGAATTGGTAATTGAGAGCTTAGAATAATTCCAAAACGCAAACTCTCCAAATAAAAACATCAATAGCTGGAGGTCTTTTGTTTTCTTCCACCAACTAAACTGACGCTTATATTCTGATTTATTATGCGCTTAACTTATATTTTTATAAATGTTTAACATGAAGCAGATTATCACTATCTCTATATTTTGTATTGTGAATAGAATTTTCGATAAAATGTTTTAGTGATTAATTATTAGGGCTTAGCCATAGTAACCCTAATTATATAAAATTATATATTTATATAATGAATCATATAAACAATTGAGACATTTAATTGTAGTTAATTATTTTAGTATAATAAATTTTATCCTACATGATTTTTCGTTATATTTTAATAATTAATTAGGATGAACTATCAAATTATTTTTTCTAATTTTCCTACAGGTATATAATTTGATAGTTTTATCATGAAATTTAATATAAATCTGTTTGAATTAAAAGTTTAGCCCACAAGCAATTTTTATGTCATTTGATTTATGTCTTTTAAGATATGTTTACATTGGTATAACATATATATAGTTTATTCACCTCAATTTTTGATAAGTAGTATGTATGTTTAAATTATACAGCTATTCAAACTATTAGTTTCTTTGATACAAGTTGTGAAATTCTAGAATTAAGGGGTAAAAACTATAAGATTTTGAAGGAGATAATTTTTCTTCATTTAGGGTGGATAGACACTGATTATGCTATCTGGAAGGATGAATCACCTAAGGTAACTGAGGCAAGTATTATAGCTAAAATTGCTCCTTAGGAACATTAAGAGTGATCTAATCGCCTAAGTGTGATGTTCATAAAAACCAAAATCTCTGCTCACATTCGTGGTTCTGTAAAACAGCATGACAATATCCGTGCTCTATTGAAGGCTATTGATGAGCAGTTTGAAACTTCAGACAAAGCACTTGCAAGCATCCTGATTATGAATTTTAATCTACAAGGCTCACCAGTGTCCAAGGTGTGCATGAGCACATCATGAAGATGAGGGATATTACGGCTCAGTTAAAGAAACTCGAGGTTGAGATGTCTGATTCTTTTCTCGTACATTACATTTTGAACATCCTTTTACTACCATACAGACCACATAAGGATAAGTGGTCAATAAATGAATTAATGACCATGTGTGTTCAAGAGGAAGGGAGATTGTCGATGGAATAGGGAGAGAGTTCATAGAGTGTACATCTGGTTATTAAAGAAAAAAAATCAAGCCAACTCAAAGGGAAAGGTCAAATACTTACCTAAGCTAACATTAAGAAGGAATCAAAGTGCTTCTTTTCAAGAAAAAAGGACACATGAAGAAGGATTGTGTCAAACATAAGGAATGGCTTGAAAAGACAGGTAATCTAATCTCACTAGTTTGCTTTGAACCTAATATAGCTAAAGTTTGTTATGACACATGGTGGATTGATTCTGGTTGTACAATCCATATTACAAATGAGTTGCAGGATTTACAAAACCCAAGGAAGCTAGTGGGAAGTGAGTAGTATATCTTATCCAAAAACAAGATGCGTTCACATGTGAAGGTTGTTGGATGCAATTTAATTTTTGCATTGGTTTTATTTTAAAATTAGAAAAGACATTTTATATTCCTAATTTCTCTAGGAAATTGTTTTCAGTTTGTACCTTTTGGATATTCCTTTCATTTTTTATATGAATCTTTTAAGTTAAATTATAAATCTGAATTTATTGAGAATAGTACATTATTTGATGGTCTTTTCCATTTTAATTTAAAAGATAATAACTGTTACAATGCAACACATGTTCATGATGGAACAAAATGTTATATTATAAATGAAAATTCCTCTATGTTGTGGTTCCAAAGATTAGGATAAGTCTCCATAGAAAGGATTAAAAGGTTGGTGAATGATGGAGTAATTAGTACTTTGTATTTTACTAATTTTGAAACTTGTATGGACTACATAAAGGGAAACTAGACCAACAAATCAAAGAAAGGTGCTAAGAGAAGTTCAGACATATTAGGATATATACATATGGATATTTGTAGTCTAGATATGAACTCGTATAGTCAGAAATACTTCATCTCATTTATAAATGATTACTCACGATATATGTATCTCTACTTACTTTATAACAAGAATGAAGCCCTAAATGCTTTCAAAATATTCAAAGTTGAAGTAGAGAAACAATACGGTAAGCAAATTAAGTTCATGAGATGTGATAGAATTGGGGAATATTATAGTAGATATACTGAAGGTGGACAAGCACCTGGTCCATTTGTGAGGTATCTTCAAGATAATAGAATAGTAGACTAAGTTTGGATCTCCAGACCAGAATATTATGGCAGAAAGAAGAAACCGAACATTATTGGACGTGGTACGAAGCATGCCAAGTAGCTCCAAACTTCTTAAGTCCTTATGGACTGAAGCTGTTAAGATGGCAATATATATATTAAACCAGGTACCAACCAAGGTTTTTCTAAAGACACCATTTAATTTATTTAAAGGTTGAAAATCGAGTTTGTGACATATAGGCATTTGAAGATGTCCATTTGAAATAAGAATTTATAATTCATAAGAGAAGAAATTAGACCTAAGGACCATAAGTGGGTATTTTATTGGATATGTCGAAAGATCTAAAGGATATATGTTTTATTGTCCATCATATCACACTAGAATTATGGAATCAAGTAATGCAAAATTTCTTGAGAATGATTTGATTAATGGGAGGGATCAATTTCAAGATGTAGTTTCTAATAATGATCATATGAATACTTAACCTTCTACCTCAAACAGTAAAGTGATTATCATTCACAACATTCCCAATGTTCAAATAGACGTTATATAACCAACAGTTGAAATTCAACAGCCTACGGTCAATAGAAATGACAATCAAGAAATTCCAAAAGTTGTTGATAATTCAGTAGATCCAGTTATTCAGGAATTACCTAAAAGCGTTAAGCAACTAGTTGAACAACAGACTCTATAGGAGGAGGATGGTGCAACATTAAGGAGATTTACTAGAATAAGGAAATCAGCTATTACGAGTGATTATATTGTATATCTACAAGAATATGACTACAATATAGGAGCTGAGAATGATCTTGAAACCTTTTCATAAGCCATGAGTTGCAAAGAATCAAATTTATGGTACAATGCTATGAAGGAAGAAATGAATTCCATGAAAAATAATGATGTTTAAGATCTTGTTAAGTTGCCTAAAAGAACAAAAACCATAGGCTACAAATGAGTATCTAAAACAAAGAAAGACTCATTAGGCTATATTGAGAGGTACAAGGCAAGACTCGTCGCTAAAGGATTCATTCAAAAGGAAGGAATCGATTACACAGATACATTTTCTCCCATGTTAAAAAAGATTAACTTTTTATAATTTTGGTATTGGTTGCTCATTTTGACATGGAATTGCATCAAATGGATGTTAAAATGACTTTCTTAAATGGTGACCTAGAGGAAGAGTTTACATGAAACAACTAGAAGGATTCTCCTTTAATAATTATGAGAATTTGATTTGCAAGCTTAAAAGATCTATATATGGATTGAAACAAGCATCCCGCCAGTGGTATTTGAAATTCCATGATATTATCTCATCATTTGGTTTTAAAGAAAATATCATGGACCAATGTATATGCAAGAAAGTTAGTGGGAGTAAAATTTTTTCTTGTATTATATATGGATGACATACTATTTGCAACTAATGATAGGGATTTGCTACATGACGCCAAACAATTTCTCTATAAGAATTTTGAAATGAAAGATATGCGTGATGCGTCTTATGTCGTTGGCATTAAGATCCATTGAGACAGATTCTGTAGTATTTTGGGTTTATCTCAAAAAACCTATATTAATAAAGTTTTAGAGAGATTTTGGATAAAAGATTGTTCGCTAAATGTAGCTTCCATTATGAAAAGTGATAGGTTCAATTTGGACCAATGCCCAAAAAATAATTTTGAAAGGGGACAAATGAAAAATATTCCAGAACCTAATGTATGCTCAGGTTTGTACAAGACCTGACATTGCATTTGTTGTTGGAATGTTAGGCAGATATCATAGTGACCCAGTATTAGATCATTAGAGAGCTGTAAAGAAAGTATCGAGGTACCTTTAAGGGACTAACGATTACATGCTTATGTATAGACAAACTGATAATTTGGAGGTAATAAGGTACTCAAATTTAGATTTGATGGGTGTGTTGATTCACTGAAATCAACATCAAGTTATATCATCATGTTTACCTATGGAGCCATATCTTAGAGGAGTGTTAAGCAGTCTTTGACTGCTACTTCTGTCATAGAGGCTAAATTTGTTTCTTGTTTTAAGGCTACATCATATGGTGCATGGCTAAAGAGTCTTATATATGGGCTTATGCTCGTGGATTTTATTTCTAAGCCATTGAGAATATATTGTGACAATTCAGCTGCTATTATTCTGGAACAAGAACATTAGTCGAAGTAAACATATCAACATTAAGTTTTTATCTATAAAGGAATGCGTTAAGGAAAATAAAGTGGTCATTGAACACATTAACACTAAATTGATGATAGCTGATTGTTTAACAAAAGGCATACCACTAATGAAGTTCAAAGATCATGTAGTTAGAATGAAATTAGGTTCCATTGTATAGTTTTCATTGCATGGACAACTTTGTTTTCATGAAACTCTTATAATATTTTCTCATATTATGGTGCATATTATTGAATTTTGAGAAAATTGATTATTTTGGACCTGAAATAAACATAGGGTTTATTCATTAAGTAATGTTACCACATTTGGGTTGACGCAAAATATAGTATATTGTAATACATGGAAAATTATACTCAAGTATTAGAAGACCTATGGCCATGATTCATATATTATATTTAGATCGGATTAGAATTTGATACTAAATTAAACGTATAGACCAAGTAGGAGAATGTAAGAATTTTTCATAATCTGGTATTAAATGGTCCAACATTATGCAATTAATAGGTATGAATGTCCTGCTTTTGTGGTAACTAAAAATATGCTTGATGAGAGCATATTGATATATGTTTTTCTTACAGACTTTTGGGGTTCTTAAGCTTCTTTTCTCATAGGAAAAAATACACCATCAAATTGGGAACTGAGAGCTTAGAAGAATTCCAAAACGCAAACTCTCCAAGCAAAATTATCAATGGCTTATTTCGTTTTCTTTTACATTTAGTTTATATGTTATTCTAACGTATATTATTGTGAATATACGTTGAATTGGCTAGCAAAAAATTCTTCATCCATTGTATTTGTTTATGAAAAATTATCTCATCTAGTAGATTTTACTTATGTTACAAATTTTATAGTGAGGCAAACAAATAATTAAAGATTTGATTTAGCAATTTAACTCCACACTGACAGTAGTAATCGAGGAAAAAATCCTCATCTATTGATTTTTTTAATGAAAAAGTTATATTTCTCTGTCTGATAAACTTTACTTCCTAAATAAATTTTATGCTGAACCAAACAATTACATGAACATTTATATTTTCCAAAAATCCTGTTGATAAAAAATAATATTCTCATATTTTTTAATATCATTTAGAAGTTTCATTATTTAATATTGCCAAATAAGATGGTATTTAGTTATGCAATCTTACTTTATTTAAAGTTGTCAATTATTGTGATCAAATTAAAGAGAATCCAGAGAGAAGCAAAGGGGAATAATTGCTTGATGTTATCCATGAAAATGACTGTCAAAACTCACAACAAATTAGAAGACACAAGTAACAGACATGCCCAAGAAATTACAAGTTGATTAAGTGCTATATACTGTACACACACCAATGTGAGGCATTGACTTTATAACACCAAATCACAGACGGTTTAGCAAGTTATCCTGTAGTTAGACTCGAAAATTTTACCATAAACATATACCCATGCATGGTTCTAAACATAATTATGACAGCATCTCCATGTAACTCCAAAGGATATTGGAACATGATCCATGGTCGCAACCACACTTTTCCCACGTTATATTGAACTTCATGTAATTAAATTATTACTGAAAATAGTTGTACGTTGTTCTTTGAGGATAGTGATGATGTTTTTATGGTTTGTGCAGAGACTTGCTCCCTGTTCATGTATATGGGGTAACGGGTTGCTAGTTTCGTCATACCATGTTTCATCCCCAAGGACTACAGGTAAGGCAAACGAGGATCCTGTGACAGATGATATCTGCTAAGACGATGATTAGGGGAGGTAGAGGCCATTAAAAAGGAATCACGCTACTTATCAGGACCACAACTCTCATTTATTCTTTGCTGCTAGCTGCTATTGGCAGTTGATAATGGGGAAGGATGGTGCACTAGAAAACTAATGGTTCCTCAAAACATATGGAAAATCCTTAAGACCCTGATCACAAATCAATCTCAACAAAGAATGGCCAAAAGAAAAAGAATAACTGTTTCATTTCTTTCATTCCTTTGTCTACGAAATCAGAACAAAAATGAGGTATGCAAGATAATGTACACTTAATGCAAGATTGCATTATAAAATCAGAAGAGAAAGATTGAACAGAACAGTAAAATTACTGGAAAAGCAAGAAAAAAAATAACAGTATTACTGTTTTCTGATTGTATGCATTGCCTAATTTATTTGTGCAACAGCATAGAAAAATGTAAATGGCGCCAAGGAAATTGAGACGAAAAGTGATGAGATGATTAATAAGTGTCTAGCAGCAAAAATCAAAATCTATGTAGTTGAGATGAAAAATCTTGGATGAAAAATCTGGGCAGCCCGTCTATACTTTAAAAAAAAAAATTTGACGAAACAACGACGTTACTGTCATCCCTTTGCGCTGCCACCGTCTGGTGTATGCCAATAATTTTCTGCTTTGGAATAAAAATCTTACCAATGAAATGAAAAGTTGTTCAAAAATCTCAGAAAGCAAGATGTCTTCCAAGTCATTTAATATACCTTCCCTGCAGAATCACAAATTAGAAATAAACAAAATAGAGCACAGTTTCAACATAATCCTCGCAGTATAGCTACGTCAGTTTAACAGCTACCACTGCCTTAGATGCTCCCAAGGGTTCAAGCACAAGTTACTTAGCATCAATGTGTAAGCATTCAGTTAGCAACATATGCACTTGCAGGTAAACTTTACCCATATAGGTCACTTTGAAGTATATTGGATTTGTGTATTTCCAGGCAAAGTCCAAACAAAATGAAAACAAAGAGGAGTTGAGAACACACCGAGCACCAATACTAAGCACAATAATAATGTAATTCATCAAAGCATGTCCAAACCTCAATCACTACCATTTATATAATTAAAGTAATCCAATAGATAAAGTCATACACATCAGGACTAAAAACTAAATTTCTTTCTTCACATAATCAAACAAGAACATTGCAATTTCTGTTTATAGAGTATTTGGGGCTCGAGCTTGATTTTATTCTCATACAGGCCATATAAGTTAATAGCAGTTGCTACCCATAAGAGAATCTCAATATGAAATCTTAGATTGAACGCTGACCTGAACGTAAGGCTTTCAGCGACAAAGATTGCATTGCTTTCTCTCTTTGAAGGCCAGATATCATATCAATCTATGAATTATAATTTTGTTTCTTTACAATGCAAAAGTTTCTACTTATATAGTTTCATTTTACTGCTACTCTCGATAGCTCTTTGCTTTAGTATAGGCTTTTAATCTTTCTAAACTTCTTACCAATGATGTATGGTGGAACTGTGAAAGCAATTATAATAATGACATGTTGTGGACAACATATTCTTCTTTATCTGTGTTTCATTTGAACTATGAATATAGTCGTTATTATAGCATGACGATGTGGGATCTTCATCATTATAAAGCTGAGAAATATAACATATCCATTTTCGTACATGATTATTTAAAATTGTTTATTTTTGCTTCTCATTTGCATTGCACTTGACTGGAAGGGAATCACACATATTTCTGTATAGCTTTTATCCATAATTAAGTGGCGCAGATAGCAACCACAACAATTGATGGTATGTTTAGGTTGTGGCAGTCCAACTTGAATGGCATTTGGCATGAACAAGTTGTAAGCGAATTCTAACATATATTCAACAATAATATACGTTAGAATAACATATAAATCAAATTCAGAAGAAAAATAAAATACTTCCAACTATCATTATTTGTGCTTGAGGAGTTTGCGTTTTGGAATTTTTCTAAGCTCTCAATTCCCAATATAATGGTGTATGTTTTTAGAAGAGAAAAGAAGCTTAAGGACCCCAAAATCTGAAAAGAAAAGCCTATATGAATGTGCTCTATCAAGCACACCATAAGTTACCATAAAATCAGGATATGAATACCTATTAAATACATAACATTTAGACCATTACTATAAGGAATATGAATAGTTCTCATATTCTCCCACTTGGTCCATACGTTTAACTTGCATCAAATCCTAATCCGATCTAAATACAATATATGAATCATGGCGATAGGTCCTCTAATGGTTTGAATATTATCTTCCATGTATTATAATATATTATAATTATATCAATCCGAATGTAGTAACATTACTTAATGAATAAACCCTATGTTTATTTCAACTCCAAAATAATCAATTTTCTTAAAATTCAATAACGTGCACCATAATATGAGAAAATGTTATAAGAGTTTCATGAAAACGACATTGTCCATACAATGAAATCTATATAATGGAACTCAATCCCATTCTAACAACATGATCCTTGAACTTCATTGGTGGCATGCCTTTTGTTAAAGGATCAACGATCATCAATTCAGTGCTAACTTGTTCAATAACCACTTTCTTGTCCTTAACACGTTTCCTTATAGATAAAAACTTGATTTGGATGTGTTTGCTTTGACTACCACTCTTATTGTTTTTAGCTAGAAATATAACAGTTGAATTGTCACAATATATTCTCAATGGCCTAAAAATAGAATCCACATATCTAAGCCCATATATGAAACTCTTTAGCCATACATCATGTGATGTAGCCTCAAAACAAGAAACAAACTCTGCTTGGCACTCCTCCACGATATGGCTCCATTGGCAAACATAAGGACATAACTTGATGTTTATTTTCGTGAATCAACACACCCAGCAAAATCTAAATCTGAGTACCTTGTTACCTCTAGATTGTCAGTGCGTCTATACGTTAGCATGTAATCTGTGGTCCCTTGAAGGTACCTCAATACTTTCTTTGCAGCTCTCCAATGATCTAATCCTAGGTTACTCTGATATCTAACATTCCAACAACAAATTCAATGTCAGGTCATTTACAAACCTGAGCATACATCAAGTTTCCAACTGTAGAAGCATATGGAATGTTTTTCATTTGTTTCCTTTCAAAATCATTTTTAGGGCATTGGTCCAAATTAAACCTATCCCTTTTCACAATGGGAGCTACACTAGATGAATCTGTCTTGAGACAAATCCAAAACACAACGGAATCTGTCTCGATGAATCTTAATGCCAATGACATAAGATGCATCACTCATATCTTTCATTTCAAAATTTTTAGAGAGAAATTGTTTCACATCATGTAACAAATCCCTATCATTGGTTGTAAGTAATATGTCATCCACATATAATACAAGAAAACAAATTTTACTCCCATTAACTTTCTGGTATATACATTGATCCATGATATTTTCTTTAAACCAAATGATGAGATAATATCGTGGAATTTCAAATACCATTGGCAGGACGCTTATTTTAATCTATATATGGATCTTTTAAGGTTGCAAACCAAATGCTCACCGTTAATAGAGGAAAATCTTTCTGGTTGTTTCATGTAAATCACTTCCTCTAGGTCAACATTTAAGAAAGTCATTTTCACATCCATTTGATGTAATTCCAAGTCAAAGTTAGCAACTAATGTCAAAATTATACGAAGTGAATCCTTTTTAGACACAGGAGAAAATGTATCTGTGTAATCGATTTCTTCCTTTTAAGTGAATCCTTTAGCAACGAGTCTTGCTTTGTATTTCTCAATGTTGCCTAATGAGTCTTTCTTTGTCTTAAATATCCATTTGCAATCTATGGGTTTTGCTCCTTTGGGCAACTCAACAAGATCCCAAACATTGTTGTTTTTCACAGAATTCATTTCTTCCTTCATGACATTGTACCATAAATTTGATTCATTGCAACTCATGGCTTGTGAAATGGTTTCAGGATCATTTTTGGCTCCTATATTATAGTCAGATTCTTGTAGATATACAACATAATAACTAGTAATAGTTAATTTTTTTGTTCTAGTAGATCTCCTTAATGTTGCACCAACACCCTCCTATAGAGTCTGTTGTTCAACTAGTTGTTGAATGTTGTCAGGTAATTCCTGAATAATTGGATCTACCAAATTATCCACAACTTGTGGAATTTCTTGATTGTCATTTATGTTTATAGCAGGCTATTGAATTTCAACAGTTGGTTGTATAATGTCTATTTGAACTTGAGGATCGTTGTAAATGACAATCACCTTATTGTTTGAGGTGAAAGGTTGAGTATCTAAATAATCATTATTACAGACTATATCTTGAAATTGATCCCTCCCACTAATCAAGTCATTATTAAGAAATTTTTCATTTCTTAATTCCATAATTCTAGTGTGATGTGATGGAAAATAGAACCTATATCCCTTAGACCTTTCAACATATCCAATGAAATACCCACTTATAGTCCTTGGGTCCAATTTCTTCTCTTGTGGATTATAAATTCTTATTTCAGACAGACATCCCCAAACACGTATATGTTGCAAACTCGATTTCCAATGTTTAAATAACTTAAATGGCGTCTTTGGAATAGCCTTGGTTGGTACCCTGTTTACTATATACACAGTCATCTTAAGATCTTCAGTCCACAAGGACTTGGGAAGTTTGGAGCTACTCATCATGCTCTGTACGATGTCTAATAATGTTCAGTTTCTTTTTTCTACCACACCATTATGGTCCGGAGATCCAAGCGTAGTGTATTGAGCTACTATCCCATTTTCTTAAAGATACCTCGCAAATGGGTCAATCCACCTTCAGTATATCTACTATAATATTCTCCACCTCTATCAGATCTCATGATCTTAATTTACTTATCGTATTGTTTCTCTACTTCAGCTTTGAATATTTTGAAAGCATCTAGTGCTTCATTCTTGTTATAAAGCAAGTAGAGATATATATATCGTGAATAATCATCTATAAATGAGATAAAGTATTTCTTAACATATGAGCCCATATCTAGACTACAAATATCCGTATATATGAATTCTAATATGTCTGAACTTTTCCTGGCACCTTTCTTGGATTTGTTGGTCTGCTTTCCCTTTATACAGTCCACACAAGTATCAAAATCAGCAAAATCTAAAGTATTAAGTACTCTGTTAGTCACTAATCTTTTAATCCTTCCTATGGAGATATGTCCTAATCTCTGATGCCATGAACCAATGTTTTTTCTAGCATGAACATGCGTTGTATTGTAACAGGTATTATCTTGTAAATTAAAACGGAAAAGGCCATCAAATAATATACCATTCCCAACAAATTCATATTTATAATATAACTTTAAAGATTTGTCTGAAAAATGAAAGGAATATCCAAATGGTACAAGTCTTGAAACCAAATCAAATTCCTAGAGAAATTGGGAATATAAAATGTCTTTTCTAGTTTTAAAATAAAACCAGTACATAAAATTAAATTGCAATCCCTAATAGCCTTCACATGTGAACGTATTTTGTTTTCGGATAAGATATACTGCTCACTTCCTACTGGCTTCCTTGGGTTTTGCAAATCCTGCAACACATTTGTAATATGGATTGTACAACCAGAATCAATCTACCATGTGTCATGAAAAACTTCAGCCATATTAGATTCAAAACAAACTAGTGATATTAGATTACCTTTTCTTCAAACCATTCCATATGCTTAACACAATCCTTCTTCATGTGTCCTTTTTTCTTGCAAAATAAGCACTTGGATTCCTTCTTAATGTCAACTTGGATAGGTACTTGACCTTTTCCTTTTGAGTTGGCTTAATTTTTCTTCTTTCCTTAAACAACCAGATGTGCACTCTGTGAACTCACTCACTGTTCCATCGACAATCTCCCTTCCTCTTTGATACATATGGTCATTAATTCATTTATTGACCACTTATCCTTATGTGTATTATAAGAGATTTTAAAGAGTCCGTATGGTGGTAGAAGGGTGTTAAAAATGTAATGCATGAGGAAAGAATCAGGCATCTCAACCTCTAGTTTCTT
>JAOQMM010125989.1:0-17265 GCA_027563515.1 Erythroxylum platyclados
ATCCTCGTGGGAACGATATCTATACTACTATACTATAATTCTAGTACACTTGCTAGGTTCAAGTTTAGCTCGTATCAACATCGCCAGAGACAGCAAGGCACATGGCTCTGAGGATGTACGAGAGCATGAAGAGACATGGACTCGAGGAAGAGGCTGGCAGGGATTTTGGTAGACAGCATGATAGTGGTACTCCTGAGATAGAGGAGAAAACACAAGGTCGAGTAGTAGATAACGGAGAAGATGACAGAAGGAAGAGTGAGGAGCTTATGGGAATGGATTATTTGTTGAAAGATGGTTTTGTTAGCTATCTACGTGATATGGCCAAGATCACACCACCTATTCCCCAACAGGTAATTAATCCTGTCACTATGTTTTCTTTTCTAAGGTAAATGATCCAAATTGTAATGCATGCCACAATTCATCTTTTGCATCCAATAATATGCATGAAATGCAAATAGAACTACTCTTACAATGCTTTATCTTTATGAATTTCTTTTCACTCTAGTG
Organism: Erythroxylum platyclados; assembly: GCA_027563515.1. NCBI lineage: Eukaryota > Viridiplantae > Streptophyta > Magnoliopsida > Malpighiales > Erythroxylaceae > Erythroxylum > Erythroxylum platyclados. The sequence continues at coordinate 508 of JAOQMM010125989.1, forward strand.
AGTATGGCCAACTTCCATTTGACTGAGTATGGCATGTGGTATAATCCTCCTCCTCCTTAATGATGTATAGAGATTGAGCCCAATGACAAGATATCTATAGAAAGACACATTCATCATGTGGTTTTAAAATGCAGTTTATACACCTCTATATTTAATAATATATATTGATATAGAGAAAAGATTCTCACAAAATCTATGTATGACAAATCACTTAAAATATATCAATGCATAAAAATTCAATTGAATTAACAATTATAAATAATTAATAAAAGGTCATTTAACTAGTATTTAAAGATAAACTATTATTGATTATTATTAGTGTCTACTTTAATGATTATTACATATTTAATAATTAGGAGTAGCAATAGGCTTGGCGTGACCTGACTTATTATTAATTTTTAAAAGAAATTCAAAACAACGTCATTTTTAATAAAATAATGCCACTTTTGTTATTATCTGTCAAGTCTCAAGTCAGACCTGAGATCCAGTCTATTGCTAAACTTATTAGTAACTGCTACTGTGTAATGATATTACTATAATTTCTACTTTTATCCACCAACCAACCTGTTAATTATCTAAAACTTGTGCTAGATAAAATGCTTCCCATTGTTTTTGTTTTTTTTTTTCTTTTTGTTTACGTTGAATGAAGTTAATTGCAGCCAAAGGCAGCAATTAACTTTTACTTTGACCTTCAAGAATCTCTCTTAGCACCCAACAAACGATATTAAGAATGGGGACTGGCCATAGAAATCTAATTTAGCTGCAATATGAAAAGTTGACCCATGACTAAGAATCAAGATGTTTTAATACTGTTGCATACCCAAGCAATGGTGACGATAGCCGATTGTAGTTGGTTATTAGGAGTTTATTTTATTCTAACATTATTATAGCATCAAATCAGTTAGACGTATCTTATACTGGGAATCCTTTGTCCTTGGCCGTCCAGAACTTCCACTTTTGTCTGTTTATGGTTGATAACAGTGATGTGATGGTCGTCACTCTTTGTGCTTGGACATGATTAAACTGATCAACTTGTGACCAAAGTTGACTGATGCAGTTTGGTTGAGATGATATACAATACGACATGAAATTTCTTTTCCCTAGTGAATGTTTCTGCATTTCCTACGTTTCCATTACTATACAACACAGCCTCCTCAGTTGGGAGACATACACCAACTAACGATTAACTTCACGTTTTGCCTAACTACTTATTACCTATTAAACTGAGGTCATAGGAAAAATTCAGAAACACTGGACAGTAACTTTCTTGTAGTATTTCCCACGGGTGATAGGCCATAAGGAAAACCTTCATTTTGTGACAGAAATCATAATTTGTATTCTAAAATTAGCTAGAAATGAACAAATAGAGTTATTTTATATTGAAAATGACTATAAAAATGAAATGAATTATGTATAATTAAAGATTGAATTTATTATTTATTATTTTAAAATTTTGAATTAATAAATAATATTCTTAATTATATATGAAATCACTTGAATTTATTTTAGTTTTCTTTTCAAACTGTCTCATATGCTTTTATTAATATCAAAATTAGGTTAATAAAATTCTATTAACAGAAATTCATAAATTTAGGTTTGATAAATAGTGGAATTGAGGGAGAGTTACTCTAACGTAGGCAAACTCACTTTGAAGGTTCCAAGTTAGAAATTCACAAATAAAATTATTTTATATTAAAAAGGTACATAAATATGAAATAAATTAAATACAAAGAAATATAAAGATTAATGAGTTATATATAAAAAATACGACTTTAAATTTGTTATCTTAATATTTTAAGTTGAAGTATAATATCTCTAATTGTAGACGAGTCTTTAATCATAATAAAAAAACAACTTTAAAAGCACTATTTATTCAGAAAGAACATAGGCAGAAATTAGATTTAGTCTAGACAAGTCATACATAAATAGGGATATCATATCTCAATTTAAAAATATAAGGTGATAGACTATGATAGATTATAAATTGTATAATTATATAAAAAACATTTGGTACTTATATCCATTTTCAACGTAAATAATTCTACTTGTTGGTTTTCTACTTGGCAATAATAAAGGAGATTTGTCTGTTAATATAGGTTCCAAAGAACACAACTTGTTACTAGTACTAAAACGATTATGGCATGTCAATGTTGACAATTCAATAAAATCCTAACTTTTCAATATAGTTCTTGAGGTATCCATCTCATTAAATACAAAAATATTTCATGATTTCTTGAAATTAAGATCGCGTTATATTTAACTTAATTAATTATAATTATAACGAAGTATAAATTATAAATTGTATTTTATTATGAAACTTGTTTTTTCTTTAATAACTCTCTTGTTAAGATATTTAATGTCAAATCATCGTAATCTTACAAGTGTTAACCTTAAATAGTATATAAATGAATGTGTTAAAAGAATCTTATAGAGAAGAATAAGTTAAGTACCTCAAGAACTATAAATATAATTTTAACTAGTTTTATAATTAATTAGAATTAAATACTAATTAGGGATTAATGAAATGCAATAGTTAATAATGATCTTATTTATCCAATATATTATATTTGAGTTACAATTTTTCTCAAACATTACAATCAAGTATTCTTTGTGTGTGACATCTTTTTTCTCTTCAATTATTGTTTGTGTTGACTCATTAATTTTTAAATATATTGCAATGAATATATATTATAATTATAAACTATATTCGAAATTAAATAAATTAAACTCATTTAGTTAGTCTTTAATTTTTTAATCAAGCAATTTCTATGCATAGATCAACATTGATTTCTATGTTGATCTATAATAATTATTAAATTTTACAATACTTCAAATTTTATAATTATTAAATTATATTCAACAATAATTAAATTAATACAATTTTAAAAAATAAAATTTATAGTAATTACAAATACTTAAAAATTTATTGTATTATATCAATCATAATTCTTATTGATAATTAAAATTAAATAATTAAATAATATATATTTAATTGACGATAACTCATAACATGATAAAAAATAAAAACAAAAAATAAAAACCAATTCTTACAGTTTTCATAAGTTATAAAGATCGGAAGAAATCAAGAGTAAAACAGAAATTTAAAACTTAAGTAAGCAGTTATTTAACTAAAATTTAAACAAAAATAGCACAGTAAAAATCAAAAGAGAGGCGAAAGAAGCCCTAAACTTTAACATAAAGTTTTAGGTAACAGGTAATATTCATTGTTCGAGGAAATTGTGGTCTCATATACGTCCAGGAAGAGCAAATGTTGTTGTTTTTTTTTTTTTTTTTGTCTTTTCAGGATTACACAACTTCTACAGTCACTAATTTAGTTCGTTTGGTGTACTTGCAGATAGTCCGATTTTCTGGCATAAATTACTTATGGAAACTCGAGATCTCCGACAATGTATATGAAACATTTGGAAATAAACTGGTAGAATGTTTTTTTGGAGCCATAAAAACTCTTCTTCTACGAAAGAACTCATGTTGGTTGCAGGTTTTGAAAGGAGTGGATGGGTATGTAATGCCAGGTTCAATGACACTTTTACTTGGTCCACCAGGTAAGAACACGTATCGAAAGGAAATAGTATGCACTCAATGTTCTCTAATCAAAAAATACATCAGTAAGAAAGTGAAAAATGTATGAATACCAAGAAAGTGCATCTGTAATGAGCATTCCTTTTAGTTTGTATTCTGGTAGGTTTCTTAAGGATTTGTACAATCAAAATACTCAACATGTAACTTGTATAAAGTAGCTAAGAGCATATGAGTTTCTAGAAGTCAATTTCTCATCCATTGAATATAACTTGGAAAAGAGATCTAAAAGCACTCCACCGTTATTGTTGATGCTAACTCAACCAGACATTATTTTGTTAATAACATCCTACAGGAAGTGGCAAAAGCACCCTCCTCCAAGTTCTAGCAGGGAGAGTCAAAAAGACTAAGAACTTGATCTTGGAAGGAATGGTCCTGTACAACGACAAATACGCATCCGAGGTTCATCTTAGTCGGCTCATAGCATATATTAGTGGGCAACTTAAACAAGTAAGTGCTCTTTGAGTATGAAAATATGAAAAAACATATGGAACAAGTAACACTTGAAACCATTTGGTTTAACACAAAGGTCTCAGATTTTCTTATCCTAGTTCTTTATAGCACCCTAATCTTTTGTTTCCTGTTGCTGGAAAATGTGTATCTCCTTGTGCATCGATTATTGGTTTATAAATTTATTACTCTGTTGAGAATCAGTGTAGGAGTGAATTTCCGTTATGTAATAGGAGAGTTGCCCTTCAGATGCATTTTAAGTTGAAAGATCACAAAATGAAATGCAAATTACCAACATGAAACATTTGGTAAATTATATATTCCAAAAAAATGCAGACATATTCCATTTCTTTCTGCTCGAGAAACACTCGAGCTTGCAAGGGATTGTACTCAAGGCCTTCGACCTGAGAATTTTACTCCTCAGATGAGAAAATTCTTCGCACATGCACTTGTGGAGAGGCAAGATCCCTTTCTGGAGTATGTGTTAGAAATTTCAGGCTTAAAGGAGATACAACACAAACTTGCAGGAGATGCTATCTCTGATACTGATCGCCAGAAGCTCACAACAGCGGAGTTAGCTCTTGGAACATATTCTGTCATGCTTTATGATCAACCAATTTCTGGTTCTGATCTAGCAGCTACATATGGCCTAGTAGACACCATAAGAACCATTAGCAGGATCCAGCAATCGGCTGCTGTCATGTCCCTGGCCCAACTTTCCCAAGATGTGTTTGATCTTTTTGACAGGATCATATTGCTGGGTGACGGGCATGTATTATACCAAGGTCCTCGTCAAGATGCAGTGCATTACTTTTCCAAACTGGGGTTAGCTGTAAAATCTCACTTAGCCAAATGTGCCTTTCTGTATTTGCTTATAGGTTTATAACTGTACATTTTCAGCAGAATGTTAATGTGACTCTCCCAAAATTCTTAATCCACAATTATCTAAACTGTTTCCAAAGTATAACGTTAATTACCAAAATCCTCATTAGTTCCTTTTGTGAGCTTTACTGTTAAAAACCAGAAACATTTTCTTGTAGGTACATTAAGCCGTCACATCTTGAATCCAATGAGTTTTTGGAGGACATTGCTGCCGGAAATGGTTCCCGATATATGGCACCAGGGGGAACACCTTATACTCTAGATGAGCTTGTGGACTTCTACAGAGCTTCTGATGACTACAAAGATACGATGAGGATTGTTGGGGGACATGACGTGAAGCACACATATTGGGTAGCAAGTGAGTCAGGGCTTGGATTTTCCCTAAAAAACCCATCCAAGTTCAACTACCTACCCAACCTCGAGCCAAGACATGAAACAGGTACACAAAACAATCCCAGATAAAACAAGACTTATTGATTAAGTTGTATACAAGCTGATTTGATAATGTTAGAAATGTTTCTCTGTTCGAACAAAAGCAATTCTGTGACATAATGAATCTCGTGAAGAAACCTGACTTTGCTTCCTGCGATTGAATAAGCACTACACCAGGACCGTAATCTGTTATTTGGCTGCAGAATTGGTAGTTTCCTCTCTGTCTACAAAAGTAGGGCACTCTGGTGGACTTGAGAGTACTGGAAGAGTACAAGTTGGAGATGTGGTCACAGCAATATCTATGAGCAAAGAGGAAATGTTATACCTTTCTGTCGGAGACCAAAAAGTCCAGAATCAGCGTGCCTTGCATGCATGCTCTATATTGAAACAAACAAGTGGGAATGTACGTCTGCAAGTAGAGCGTTACAAAGATGAGGTAAGCTCAAAGCAATGGAACCCACAGTGGTGCTCTTAAATGCGTAATAAAATATAAGTTTGAGTAATAAAAGATACTGTAAAAAGTTATCTCACGTCATGATTACTCGTATCATACATTTGGGATGTAGGAAGAGGAAGGCCAATGGGAGCATTTCCAACGGCCCTTTGTGCAAACATGGTGGAAATCCACCAGGACCCTTCTCGACAGGCAAATCACTATCACCAAAAAGCTACATGCTGTTGTCAAGTTAAAGGCTACTCCAGGTGGATACTGCCAAATTCATAGTAGCTTTCCCTTGTCATGATCATTACTAGAAATATTTCATCCTTTCGGTCTGCAGAAGTTGACATTATCTTGAGAATATAATTCTCTCAATGCAGTATATATTGGTCTGAGAAATTGTACATCTACAAATGAATCTGTTACTTGCAGGCAATGCTACTGGGGATGTTTGCAGGAACATTATTCTACAAACTTGGGGGTCAATATGACCAACAGCGAATGAATTCCATAAGATCTCTTGGATTTGTATCCATCATGAGCATAGTGCTAATAAATCTGGTACAGCTTCCTTTGTACATGCTCCAAAGGCCAATTTTCTACAAGCACAAGGCACAGAGATTTTATAGAGTTTCTTCATACATAGTTGCCCATTCTATAGTCAATCTCCCACAAACTCTAATAGAAGTACTTCCTTTGACCTTTGTCCTCTAACACATGATCAAACATCTTATAGAACTCAACTAAACTGTAATCTTTTATGCAGGCCTTGGCATATTCAGTAGGTGTTTATTTTCTAGCTGGCTTATCTCTGGCAGGAAAGGGGGTGCCACTTTTGGCATTCCTGTTACTCTTATTCTTGGTAGCATATTTTGGTTCATTAGTCTTCCTCTTTCTCAGTTCCATCTCTTCAATTCCAGAAGTTGGGAATGCTTTGGCAGGTACCTCATTTTTGTTAAAAAATCTCCTCTGTTCATAAATTTTCTTAAGTCAATTCAGCGAAGGAAAAGCCTGAAAATAATAGGATTTTCATGTTAGAATTTGGAAGAAAAAATGTTTTCAATTTCTCAAATACCAAAATTTTGTAGGCACTAAATACTCGTTCTTACAAAATAAAAATGCATTTTTCATCTTTCCCATAAGTCAACCATAAGTTAAAAAGATGTTACTGCTAGATATGTGGCCTGCAATATGCAGATATAACAATGTATGTAATAAACTATCCCCCCAGTATAGCTCATTTGCCAACGTCTACCCCAGCTAAGGCATAATGCACTCTGATTTCTAACTCTTGACAGATGATATTTGCCTCTGGTTACCAGACTATTGCTTCAATGTCTCTAAAACATTGCATTTTACTTATGCAGGTTTACTTGTCTCAATCTTCCTACTCTTCAGTGGTTTCGTGATCTATCCATCCAACATTCCGACTTATTGGAAATGGCTAATGTACATGAATCCTATTCACTGGGCCAATATCTCATTTTGCAGGTTCCAATTTAATGAAGGCTATGTAGAAGATTGCTCCAATTACCTGGGAAAACTCCCTTTCTGTGACCAATTCCCGGAGATGACAGTTGGAAATGCATACCTCAAGTTTTATGAACTCATTGAGGATGCTGAAGGACCCTGGCTACCTTACGTTGTTCTCCTGGGATGGATACTCATTGCTAATCTCTTGGCATTCTTGGGGTATAAGAATATAGAGTTTACAGGGACCAGCCAGTCATTGCCCCATCTTCAAAAGAAAACAAAAGTTAGCGATTACAGATCAGATACAAGAAGTGAATTTCAGTCACAAAGCAGCTATGGTGGGCATTCCGACAATTATAGTGGTTCAGAATATTACAGGCCACAGAATTCAAGGACTGGCTCCGGCATAACAAATCAAAACAGCAGAGTTGAGAGATGGATCGAGGAATTCCAAATTGATGTAGAAAGGGAGGGGCTACAAGTTCCTGTAAAGCCAACAAGGCTTCTATTCAAGAATCTATCATTCACAAGGTATGGTTAACCATTCACAAGGAAATTCGAAGTTTCTGCCGAATAAAGTTCTTCATTTGTGCACCAAAATAACCCTCATTAGTAGGCCTTGCATTGCATTGCATTTGCAATGTCATGTAGAACTAAGAAAGGGAAGAGAAAAAAATTGCACTGATGCTTATCCTTTTTACATCAGGGACAATGAAGGAAGTACAACAGTTTTCAGCAGTATCTCAGGCTTTGCAAGACCAGGTGATATGCTAGCAGTATTGGGTGGTACAAGAACAAGCAAAGCCATGTTGCTCAAGTGCCTAGCATTTAGGGTGCCGTGCGCAGGTGAGCTACAAGGGTTTAGGAAAGGGGCTATATACTCTCGGATAGTAGGCTATGTTGAGACGCTAGATGCACATCAACCTTTTCTTACTGTCCGAGAGTCCCTTCAGTTCAGTGCTGCACTAAGTCTTGGAAAATCGATCAGCCCCCTGCACCGTGCCATCCATGTTGAACTTGTTCTTGAAAAACTTGGCTTACTTCCCTTTTCCAACCGACTTGTTGCTTCTCTTCATAATGCCACTGGAAATAAATTTGAAACAGCTAAAAGGATAACAATTGCAGTTGAGTTGGCAGCAAATCCAAGTATTCTCTTTCTTGAAGAACCAATATCCGGACTTAACATAACAGCGAGTTCTTCTATCCTTCACCTTCTCACTCAATTGTCAAATTCAGGTCGACTCATTGTTGCCTCTCTTACACACCCTAACACCCGCATACTGTCCTCCTTTAACCTGGCTCTCATTTTAACGAAAGAAGGGCTTCAGGCATATTTCGGCCCTATAGGATATAACTGCAGTACAATGTTAGATTACTTCAAATCAATCCCAACAGCTCCTCATTACTCCAAAAGAGACAGTCCGGTTAGCTATATCATGGGAAATCTAGGTGTAAGTATAAGGAAAATGCCAATTCCTTGTGTAGATTTTGCAAAGATATATGAAGCTAGCTCTTTGAGAGAGATCAACAGTAATGAGATTCAACGTATGCAGACATTATTCAAGGACAGCAGACCAGAGGTTCGGTTTTCTACTTTTGCAGCTTCATATTCAACACAAGCCACACCAGTACTACTAAGAACACAAAGATTATTATGGAGGAATGTGCAATATACATATAGCAGACTCACATGGTGCATAATGATTGGTTTACTAATGGGCTCCCTGTACTATCAAATTGGATACAAGGACATATACAGTGTAACTTCAAGGACACTTTACATATACATGCAGGCTATACTCATAGGAGTGATCTCAGCTAATAACATCATTCCTCAAATTGGCACAGACAGGCTGGTTTACTTTCGAGAGAGAAGGACTGGAATGTATCTTCCAATATTCTATCCAGTATCTTGGGCTGTGGGTGAGCTTCCATACTTTGTAATTGCAACGCTAGCAATCACAGGGATTGGCAATGGCATGGCAGGAATTGGAACAAGGTCTGCAGCTGAATTCTTTACGTATTGGTTAGTGCTCTTTATGTTCACGCTTTGCGTGACATATTTTGGGATGATGATCACTTTCTTAGCACCATTGCCAACACTGGCTGCATTTGCAGTATCAATAGTGACTTCGCTCTGGGTGTCAGCTTCTGGCGTGGTGGTTGTGCTATCAGACATAAGATTCTACCAATGGATTTACTAGAGCAATCCATTCCAATATGTCATAAATGCAATGACTACAATAGGAATATAATTAAAGTTTAGAGATAAATTTTGGAGTTGATGTTTCATCCATAGAATTTGAGTACAGCAGCTAGCTATTGTGATGTATTCAGCTTTGGTCGTTGAGAGTGTTGTGCAATTCTATTTCTTACATGACCATGAAGTTAGACATCCTCCAAGAAATTGACAGTGGCAGCTGGTGCTTTTCCTGTCAACTTTGTCACCTGCATAATTTGCATCACAATATCCCACTATATCAAAAGAATCAGTTTTAGGATACCATAAGCCAAAATCCACAGTTTCGAGAAGATAGCGGAACATCCTTTTGACTGCTTGAAAATGACTTTCTTTTGGATTAGATTGAAAACGAGCGCAAATGCCCACACTAAGCATAATATCTGGTCTAAAGCTTGTGAGATGTAATAATGATCTAATCATTCCTCTATATCTTGTTTCATCCGTAGCCTTTCCTTCTTCATCTTTGTCAAGTTTTGTTATAGTATGCATAGGAGTCCTCATTGGTTTGACGTTTTCAAAATGATATTTCTTGATGAGTTCCTTTGTATATTTGTTTTGAATGATGAAAATTCCTTTTTTGTTTTTTTAATCTGCAGTCCAAGAAAGAAAGATAATTCTCCGATCATGCTCATCTCGAACTCCCACTACATTAGAGCTGAGAATTCTTCATAGACAGATGAATTAGTAGCACCAAAAATTATATCATCAACATATATATGTACTATGAGTAGATCACTTTCCTTTCTTTTAATAAAGAGAGTTTTGTCTACCTTTCCTCTTTTGAAATTATTTTCAAGTAGAAAGTTACTTAACCTATCATACCAAGCATGAGGAGCCTGTTTTAGATCATATAGTGCTTTAGATAGCTTCATCACATTATTTGGATGCTCTTCATTTTCAAAACCTGGAGGTTGTTTAACAAATACCTCTTCGTTGTTGTAGCCATTTAAGAATGAGCTTTTGACATCCATTTGGAATAACTTGAAATTTCTATAGCATGTGAAGGCAAGTAAAATCCTTATTAATTCCAGTATTGCGAAAGGTGCATAAGTCTCATCAAAATCAATACCTTCCTGTTGATTATATCCTTGAGCTACAACTCTAGCTTTGTTTCTGATCACTTTTCCACTTTTGTCCAATTTGTTTCTAAAACCCCATCAAGTTCCAATGACTGTCTTGTTTTATGGATAGGGAACTAGATTCCAGACTTTGTTCTTGTCGAATTGGCTTAGTTCATCTTTCATCACTGAAATCCAGTTTTCATCAGTAAGAGCCTCTTTAGTGGTCTTTAGTTCTATTTGTGAAACTAATGCAACAATGTTGTTCTTGAAAGATGATCTTGTCCTTAGGCTTTCAGAGGGGTCCCCTAGAATGTATTGATTCGGGCCAAGACCTCTCCATTCTCTTGGAATTTTTTGTTGCATAGGCTCCTGTTGAGTGGAAGGAGTCTGCTCTGTTCTGGCTTCAAAAGTGCCTTATTGGTTTGATAATTCTGAGGGAGCTGTAGTTTGAGTTTCTGGTGTACTTTTAGGAATTAGGGAATGCTTCATCATCTGAATCAACTGAAGTTGTTGTTGGTAGTGCTTCGTCGAATACCATATGTATTGATTCTTTTATCTTCTTTGTCCTTTTATTATAAACTCTAAATCCTTTACTGGCACTGCTGTATCCCAAGAAGATAACTTTGTCTGATCTAGTATTGAATTTTCCAAGATTTTACTTTCCCATTGTTTAGTACAAAACATTTGCAGCCAAATGCTCGAAAATATGTAACATTTGGTTTTCTTCCTCTCCATAGCTCATATAAAGTCTTTTTCAGGATAGGTATTATGAGACATCTGTTGAGAATGTAACATGCTGTTGAAATAGCTTCTACCCAGTAACCATGAGGTAGGTCACTCTCACATAGCGTTGTCCTGGCTATATCAACTAGAGTTCTGTTCTTTCTTTTCAGGACTCTATTTTGCTGAGGCGTTCTTGGACACGAGAAATTGTGAGTCATGTCATTACTGTCACAAAACTTTTAAATTTCTGTTGTCAAATTCTCCTCCATGATCATTTCGTATTGAGGTAATGCAATATCTTTTTTCTGTTTGAACTTTTCTGCAAAACCTCTCATCCTTATTTGATAGAAAATATACCCATGTAAATCTTAAATAATCATCTACTAAAACAAAACCATAACTTTCACCACCAAAACTTTGAGTTCTGGTAGGTTCGAATAAATCCATATGCACAAGTTCGAGTGGTTGACTAGTAGACACAATGTTTTTGGGAGGAAAGCTACTTCTGAGTTGTTTTCCTTTTAAATATAAGCTTCATAAACCTGATTGTTATCAAATTTAGGATAGGCAGTCCTTCTACCAGCTCATCCTTAGATAGCTTTGATAAAATACTTATGCTTGCATGTCTAAGCCTTCTTTGCTAGATAAATGAATCCTTTTCTAAAGAAACAAAATACTTAACTTTTTGTGAGGATATGTCTTCTAATTGAGCACAATATATGTTCTGATTTCTTGGACCAACAAACACAATACTGCCATTATGAGTATCTACAATTTTACAATGAGATACATAGGAGATGACTTTGTAACATTTGTCGCATAGCTGGCTCACACTCAATAGGTTATGCTTCAAACCATCAATAAAGAGAATGTTATCAACGGAGGTAGATTTAAAGTTATCAATTTTGCCAATTCCAGTGACCTTCGCTTTATTTTATCTGCAAAGACAATGTTAGCTCTATCCTTTCTTTCGATGTAGTTAAAGTGTGATATTTCTCTTGTCATATGTCTCGAACAGCCACTATCAACTATCTATTGATTCTCCCTTGTCTCTGTTTTGAAACATATTTGCAGAAAGAATTATCTCATTTTAGGTACCCAAATGTTTCTAGGTCCTTTCGGGTTAGTAATTTGACCTTGCAGTCTCCAAACATACAAATGAGACAATTTTCGAAAATTACAAGAATAGCTTGTATGACCATACTTACCACAATAGGATCACTAAATAGAGGAATGAGAATAATTTTTACCATGTAGCAGGTTCCTGCTATTTTGACTAAAGCTACTGCTAGCTTTGACAAAGAAGTTTTTATATTGCTTGACATTATTGTTTTCATTAAATCCTATTCCAACCTTACCAAAAATGCATTTGCCATTTCCAAGTAGTGTGTTAAGATTCTTTCTCCCGTTTAAGAAATTTTCAGGATCTTTTTCTAGAGATAAGATCTTTTCAGCGTTCCTCTCCTTTTCTCGTTGTAAGTGACGACTTTTTCTTCTAACTGTCTTACCTTATCAGATTTCGTTTTGAGTAGCGTATTTTCTAGCTTGACTACTTTCTTTTCCAGAATTTCCTTTTCAGAGATTTGTTACATATAGTCAGCTTCGAGAGACATATTTCTGGACAACAGAGTTTTGTTTGCATACTCCAGTGTGTCCTTTTCAGGTCTAGTGTGTCCTAGTTTCTTGCAGTTGAAACATATAATTTGTGTATTGTTGTTGCTGATTTTTGGTAGGGACCTGTTATTTCTAGCTTTCTTGTTTCCTTTTCTTAAAAGCTTTACAAAAAATATAGTAAAAATGTAAGAAAATATTCTTTCTAACTAGAGTGAGGCTCAAATGAGGTGTTGTTACTATCAGAAGTATGAATTTCAGCTTAACAACTTTTTGCTCTATGAATATATCAAACTAAGATTGTATCTTGTATGCTCTGTTTTCGTAGAAAGACTCTTCACTCTTTTTCTCGACTTGTTGTTCTTCTTAAATAGATGTCTCTTGAATTGTTCGTTACTTTTCTTGCTTCTCTAATCAACTGGATCGAATATTTGATCTGAATATCCTCAACATTAACTTTCCTTAACGACGTCTTCTTCCAGTGCTTTGCATGACTGATATTTCATCTTCATGCGATGTAGGACCCTTTCAGATATGGTAAGATATGACAAAGGTTCTTACAAGAAAGTCTTATTTTCCTTTTGAGAATTTAACCGTTAGTGGTAGAGGAAAATAAATCTATTTTGAATTTTGGAATAAAGTTATCATTAAAATCATTATTATTAAGCCTTGAGCTAACAAGAATTTATAACTTGCTCAATCTAAATACATTCAGGAATTGTTATATAAAGCAAATACGGAAGCAGCAAAACCAATCTCAACTCTGGCTTCTCCAAAATCATAACTCTCTTTATATGGACAATTACCAATTGATAATCCTACTTTTTTTCACCAAATAGATGGTGGGTTATAATATGTTTGCTTAACACGGCTAGATATTTGCTTTGTTGTCAGCGAAGTTCTCAATTCATTCATGCTCCAATTATTAATCACTGGATAGTCGTATAATGTATATTATGACACTTGCAAGGAACGATTTCTTATGGTATATTGATTTAACCATCCTTAAAGAATTCCATTTTAGCTTATTGTGATACCGATTGGGGTGGCGTTCTAGTTGATCAAAAATCAGAGTTCCTCTATTTATATCAGTAATAATCTGATCTCTTGGGTTTCTCACAAATAAAGAACCATGTCCCGATCTTCCATAGAGGCAGAATACAGAGCCATAGTAGCTACAATGACAAAAGTACAAATATGTTGTTTATTTTATTTATTACATGAACTACATCCATATATGTCCTCCTCGACCTGCATCTAAAGTACTACATACTGTTGAGAATATGGGTCTCTCAAATCTTCCTTTGCCTTTGATTTTGGTTAGCATATTACAATATTTAATATGATCTAATAATATTTGAGTAATGACAATATTTGCTGTTAGGAGTGTGCGACTAAGTTTATATGGAGACTATATATATACATGTACTATGTAGTTCACCTTTTTAGGGTCTTTCCACATTATTTTGTGAGAGATGGTTGTCTCGAGAGATTGTAAAATTCTCTACATTTTCATTGTGCCTACGATATCTTTAGGGATTCTTATACTCTCTTACCCAGAACGGATTGAAAAGAGCTTTGGAAGGATAATCCAAGAAGCTAGGCACCATGATTGAAGAACAATGAGAGGATTTTGATGAAAATTCACTCTCCTCCATATAACTTTACTCATCTAAGGAGGTTCTACATGAAGTGGTGTATGAAATAACTACTGTAGGCTTGTGGCTAAAATTGGAGTCTTTGTCTATGACCAAGAGCCTTGTAAACAAGCTTCATCTCAAGAAGCATTTATATACAATACATATGGTTGAATGTACTCCCATCCAATCTCATCTTTATGAGTTTAATTCTATTATCATGGACTTAGAAAATATTAATGTGAAAGTTAAAGGCGAGGACAAAATTGTTTTGTTGGCAGCCTCACTCCATGGTTCTTATAAACACTTCAAAGAAATCATGTTGCATGGAACTCATGACACTTTATTTTTTAAAAATGTTAAATCTAACTTGCTATCCAGGGAAAATTTGATCTTGAACTTTGTTTTGATGATAAAACCAAGTGTTTGACTATGAGAAGTAGATCCCAAGAAAAGGGTAGTATTAGTAAGTCAAAGAAATTTAGGTCCAAATCCAGAGGATGTAAAACCAACAAAACTTGTCATTATTATAAGAAGTTTGGGCATGAAATTATTGAATGTCTTAAGCTAAAAAATAAGTAAGAGAATGAGAAGAAAAAGAAACATCTCCAACACGTTGTTGAAGCTAGTATTGATGTGACTGATTCTGAAAGTGATGTTATATTTTCTGTTACTTCCACTGATAACAGGAGGAAAACCGAATATATTCTTAATTTTGGATGTACTTTTAATATGTATCCTCGTAAGGACTAGTTTGTCACTTCTGAATCCATTGATAATGGTGTTCTCTTAATGGGCAATGATGCCCAGTGTAAGGTAAGTGGCACTAATATTATTGATATTAAGACTTATGATGTTGTTGTTAGGACTCTATCTAATGTTCATTATCCTGACTGAAACAAAACTTAATTTCTTTGGGCACATTTGAAACTACTGGGTATAAGTACATCACTGAAGGTGGAGTTCTTAAGGTTCTCTTATTGTTTTGAAAGCTAACCATTATGATAGTCTTTATGTCTTGCAAGGTTTAACTGTGAAAAGTTTTGCATCTGTTTCCTCTCCTATGCGTAATTCTAATATCACCAAATTATCACACATGTGTTTGGGACTTATGAACGAGAAAGGCATGACACTTTTAAGAAAAAAAATTGTCCTTTTAGAGATTAAGACATTGTTAAGTTGGAGTTTTGTGAACATTATGTTTTTGGGAAACAAAAAATAGTTAGTTTCTTTACTACAACTCACCATACCAAAGACATTCTTGAGCATTTACATTGTGATCTATAGGGACCTTTTAAAGTTCTTTCTTGTAGAGGAAAAAGATATTTCATGCCTATTATTGATGATTTTTGCCATAAAGTTTCAATATATTTTCTAAGGCACAAAAATGAAGCGTTTTCTGTGTTTAAAAAGTGGAAAACTCTTGTAAAGAACCAAATAGGAAAAAAGGTTAAGAAGCTTAGAATTGAAAGTGAGTTAAAGTTCTGTGATAGTGACTTCACTTAGTTATACTCAGATTATGGTATATCCAGACATAAAACAGTTGTTGAGAAACCTCAATAAAATGTTGTTGTAGACCCCATGAATATAACTCTTTTAGGGAGAGCTTGTTGTATGCTTTCTAATACTAACTTATGACGTCGATATGATTTTTGGTTTAAGCTAGTCTCTACTGCTTGTTATTTGGTCAACCAATCTCTATACTCTTATATTGAATTTAGAATTCCAAAAGAAGTATGGTCAGGTAATCTTGTTTAATATTATGTTTTGAGAATTTTTAGATTCCTGCATATTCACATATTAATAGTGGTAAGCTTACACTTAGAGTTAAAAATGTGTATTTCTTGGTTATGCGTTTGAGTCTAAGGATGCCATTTATGGTGTTCTGATTCTAAGTCTTATAGAGTCATTCTTAATAGGGATGTTAGTTTTCATGATGATGCTTTACTTTCTCCTAGAAAAGATCCTGTTGTTTTTTCTTCTATTAGTACAGGTGATTTGAAAAGTGTTAGTGAGAAGGTGGAGTTGGAGTTGAGATAGGTTTCTCCTTCAAATATCGATGTCCCTTCTTTCTCTAACAATCAACCAAGTGACCAACATAAAGATGGTTCTAGTGATACTACTTTTGTTGAACCAAAAGAAAGAAAATCACACTCACGGATTGAGACAAACTCACGCTAAAAGACTCTCTTTTTGTTTGTTTCACTGCTG
>JAOQMM010126052.1:0-17227 GCA_027563515.1 Erythroxylum platyclados
AATAATATTTTTAAGAGGAAAGCTACTTCTAATTTGTTTTCTTTTAAACAAGCTTTGCAAATCTGATTACTTTCAAACTTCAAGTTAGGTAGTCCTCTTACTAACTTATTTTTGGATAATTTTGATAAAATGCTTATGCTAGTATGTCCAAATCTTCTATGTCAGATAAATGAATCCTTTTCTAGTGAAACAAAACACTTAACATTTTGTGAAGACATGTTTCCAAATGAGAACAATATATATTTTGATTTCTAGGTCCAACAAATATAATATTATCATTAAGATTATCAATTATTTCACAATGAGATGCATAGAAAGTAGCTCTATAACCCTTATCACATAATTGACTCACACTTAACAAGTTATGTTTCAATCCATCGATGTAACACATAATTGACTCACACTTAATAAGTTATGTTTCAATCCATCAATGTAAACATTATCAATAGAAGCAGAGTTAGAGTCACCAATTTTACCAATTCTAGTGACTTTTGCCTTGTTTTTGTCAGCAAAGACAACATTACCTCCATCTTTCTTTTCAATATAGTTGAAATGTGATATTTCACCTGTTATGTGTCTCGAACAACCATTTTCAACTATCCATTGATTTTCTCTTGTCTCTATTCTAAAGCATATTTGTAGAATGTATTATCTCATTTTAGGTACCCAAATTTTTCTAGGTTCATTTAAGTTAGTACTTTGACGTTTTAGTCTCTAAACATACATTTGAGGTAATTTCTTCTTTTTCTGAAAGTTACAGGAATGAATAATATGAACATGTCTACTACAATAATCGCACAAAACATATGAATAAGAGTTGCTAAAATTTTTGCCATTTATCAGGTTCCTGTTGTTTTGACTATAGCTACTGCTGAATTTAATAAAGAAATTCTTGTATGGCCTAATATTATTATTTTCATTATATCCTATTCAAGCTTTATCAGAATCACCTTTACCATTCCCAAGTAATGCGTCAAGATTATTTCTTCCATCAACAAAATTAGCAAGATCTTTTTCTAGAGAAATGATTTGTTTAGCAAATTTCTCTTTTTCAAGTTCTAGAGTAGTAACTTTTTTTTAATTGTTTTATCTTAACAGAATCATTTTCAAGCAATGCATTTTTTAACTGGCTTATCTTTTGTTTTAAGAATTCCTTTTCATAGACCTTTTGATTATTATAATTTTCAAGAGACATAATTTTAGACAACAAATTCTTATTCTCAGATTCTAATGATTTAATCTTATTCATTAAAGATGTATCATTATTTTTGGATTTCTCAACCTTTTTGAAATACTGCACTGTTAACTTTTTATACTGATCATACAGTTTATGATATGCATCTCTTAATTTATCAATTTCAATATCAAAGTCAGAATAATATACCTCATCGTCTCCTAATTCAACCATAAAACAAATGTTGCTGACTTCTTCAGGCTCTTCTTCTTCAAATTTTTCAAAATCCTCATCTAACCAAGATGCAATCAAGCTTACTTTCTAGGTATTCTATTCTTTGTTTTGTCCTTTTAAAGAAGAGGACATTTTGGTCTTGTGTATCTAGGCTTTTCGCAGTGATAGCATATTATTTGATTGTTTTGTGTATTGTTACTGTTACTGCTGGCTTTTGATAAGAACCTGTTGTTTCCAGTTTTCTTATATGCTTCTCTTTTCTTCATTAGCTTCTTTTTGTAAAAGCAGACATATTTTCTAACCATGAAATTGAATTCATCATCTCCATCTATTTGAAACTCAGTGTTGCTTTCATCACCATTTGATGCATTTGATTCATCAGCTGCTTTTAGTGTCATTCCTCTTCTGTATGAAGACCCTTTATCTCACCTAAGCTCAACTTCATAGATCATCAAGTTTCCTCTTAACCAGTCGAGTGAAATAGTGTTGAGATCCTTTGCAGTTTCTAGAGCTATCACCTTAGGTCTCCATTCCTTTGGCAATGACCTTAGAATCTTTGTTACAAGCTCATCATTGGGATATATCTTTCCTAAGTTCTTTAAAGATGTGATGACATTGTTGAAATGTCCGAAGAATTCGTCTATAATTTCTCCCTGTTTCATGCAAATAGTTTCGTATTGATGCACTAAAAGACTTATTCTATGTTTCTTTACCTCATTCATTCCTTCAAGGTTTGTCCCATATTTCCTTTATTGTAGAACAGTGAGATATCTTTTCGTACTCTTCTAGAGATAGTGCACAGATCAGATGATGTCTTGCTTTGGCATTTAGCTGTGCATTTCTTCTATTAGTGTCAGTCCACACTTCTACGTTGTCAGTAGCAGGAGGTGTAGCTCCAACTTTGATAGCTCGCCAGATTTCGATATCTATAGATTAAAGGTAAATAGTCATTCTCTCTTTCCAATAGGAATAGTTGTTTCTATTGAAATAAGGAGGCTTTGAGATAGATTGTCCTTCAAGGCTTCTCAAGTTGTTTGTCATGATCTATCACCTATTGTAAAACACAATAAATGTGAAACCTTGCTCTGATACCAAATGATAAAGCAAACACACGCAAGAGAGAGGTGAATTGTATGTGACTTAAAAAAATTTGCAAGTTACTATTAATTTGTGTAAACGATAAGAGCCTGCTAAGATGAGTCTGTAAATAAAAGGAACCTATTAACGTTCAAAATGAAAGGAGCTTTTTAACGTTTAAAATGAAAGAAATCTGTTAACGTTCAAAACTAGTGGAGCTTGTTAATGTTTAAAACAAAATGAGCCTATTAATAGTCAAAAGGAACCTATTAACAAAAGAAATCTCTTGTGATATTAAATAAAAGGAGCCTATTATAAAATTGAAGGAGTCTCTTGTAAATTTAAAACACAAACACTATAATACAAAAATTTAAAAGTTAAGAAGAGAGAAAAATGACACAGTTGATTTATACTGGTTCAGCTTATAACGAAGCCTACGTTCAGTCCCAAGTTTCCAACTTTAGTATTTTACTATAAAATTTCAAGTAGTAAAATTTTGATGAGCCTCTCCAAGCTCACAAGTATATATTTTTCAAGGTTCTTGAACCTTCCACACTCGTAGTGTTTAACAAGCCTCTACAAGCTATCAGCAAAAATGTATAAAAGAAGCTTCAAGAAATAATAGTCTCTCTCAATAGAGTGTTTTCACTTTCTAAGGTACAAGGAGTTTGATAAAGATATGACTTTCGAGAATATTGATGCTGCTAAAGTATTTCAAAAATCTGACTTATTTACAAATGCAGTGGCTCTTCCTTAAATCGACATTTTCTTCAACTAGCCATTGGTTCATTTCTATTTTGAGTTGACTTTGTTTCTATTGAATCCTTAAAATCATTTATGCTAGAATCTTCCAATATTCAGACGTTAAGAGAAAAGTTTTGACAAAATTTCGGAACTGATTGTCGAATTAACGGGATCCTTCTAGATATTATGAAATCATTTCTAATAAGGTAAGTTGATTAAGAAGGTTCCTATAAGAAGGG
Source organism: Erythroxylum platyclados (assembly GCA_027563515.1). Taxonomy (NCBI): domain Eukaryota; kingdom Viridiplantae; phylum Streptophyta; class Magnoliopsida; order Malpighiales; family Erythroxylaceae; genus Erythroxylum; species Erythroxylum platyclados. Next base: position 3,469 of record JAOQMM010126052.1, read on the forward strand.
AAACGTCTATCCTATGATTTTATATCCTTTTAAGAATTATATCGTTACCTATAAAAGGGAATAAATCAATTTTGAATTTTGAAATATTATATAGTTATCATCAAAATCATTAATAACAAACCTTGAGCTAACATATATTACTAGAGAAATTATGTAATCAAAAATTTGGATTGAAAGAAAAGTTGATTACCAAGATTTGAATTAGAAGACTAGATGATCCATCAATAAGTAGTAATTACATCACTTTAATGAAGTAAAACATTGCATACAAAACTAAGCTATTCTCAACAATATAATAGTGCAAGTTACAAAAAAGAATTATATTAAAGTTATATTCCTATTAAAGGACGTTATTGCAACTTTTTTTGCAGAGCAATATTTGGAGTTAAAATTTTTAACTTTATAAATTAAGGAAGAATTGAAAGCTTTTAAAGAGAGTGTATTACTACCAAGTCATCTAATCTAGCTTGCAATTATTTTAACGTACAGAGGTTTGCTTGGCCATATTCTTTAATGTAGAAATTGTCTTCTCTATGTTATTCAAGGTTATCTGACAACATGAAACACATTTCAAGTATCTATATGTTCGGTGGAGTGTAGAATTGGCGAATATGGTGGTTTTTATTAGGGAATCTGGAGACACAAATTATGAAGGATTACTTGGTGGGCTGCTCAAAAGTGTAATAATGAAGGGTTTTGTACTAAAAATGATCATCTCCATAGCAATAGAAGCTACCCTCTCTCAGATGTCATTTCATCTGATAGCCCCAATATCGTCCAAACAAGTAAAGACTACTCCAGATCTGATATCGGGAATGCCTTGGGGCAATTAGGATGCATTAAGGATTAGAAGGTGCCAAGTTATTTCATTTAATTTAAATTTGTGATCCTCTCCTAAGATATTTACTTGTCCCTTTTCCCAACTGATGTATTACTTGCAAAAGTCATGCTCTTATAGTAATGTTGGGACTGGATATATATTTGTTATGTTGTCACAACTGACTCTTGTACACAGAGTAGAGAACTACAAATCTAAAGAAGGGGTCTTGTACCCTTTTTTATTTATCTTGCTTTTCAAATAAGGTAGGACCAGGGTTAATTGCAGCATGAACATTTCAGAACCTTTATGTTTCCATGTTAACTTGCTAATGGTATTACTTGTAGACAATAATATCTCAAAGATAAGACAACTTAACTTTTCCTTATGTCTTTATGATAATTCAGAGAATGGTCCTTGTACAGGCATAGAGTTTTTCATAAGCAAAGCATAAGTCACTATCTTTTAAATTTGTCATCTGTAGCTCAAGCTAGAGAATTGGATGCTCCAATTCCAACCTAACAAATCATATGCAAATTCAATCTTTTCAACTGGTAACCGATAAATCTTCTGCTTCACGTGTACCATAAGTTAGCTGGCTCCCCAACCATAGGATTAAAGAAGCTTTAATGCAGAGGACTTCCTGGTCCCAAAACCAACAGTTTGTTGAATTATTCTAGTAGTTTTCAAACTATCCAAGCAAACTGATTGAAGCACCAATCGGTCCAGTTCATAGAAAGGGTCAGGATATGAACACCCTTAGATGAGTTACTCTATTTTCATGCAGGGACTGGGTTGAGCCATCTACTTGAGGAAGGAGTTGAAGCAATTATATTTAAATATTGAGATGTCAAGTTAAAACACAATAGACTTGCTCTGTTTTTATTGCTTGCATAAAAAACAACAAATACATTAAACACTTATATACTACTAGGAGGACACCTGATAATGCTAAAAAATTGGAAAACTATCTCCACGATCCCAACAATCCCACATACAGATTTACTGCCTAAAAACTCTAGCCACTAACCTATTAATTTAAAACACAAAACACAATCGCCTAGAAAATGGCTAACTAAGTTTGAATCATTTAACATTCCCCCTTGATTCAAACTCACATATACCCAACTGTGATTTGAAAAAATTATGCTTGGCATTGGGAAGAGATTTGGTAAAGATGTCAATAGCTTGTTCTCTTGTACCACAAAATGTTGGCACTATTTTTCCATCAGCTACTAACTTTTGGATGAAGTGATGTTGTATGTCAATGTGCTTCGTTCGGCTATAAAAGGCAAGGTTCTTATGCCATTGCAATTGCAAATCTGTTATCATAAAATAACTCAGTAGCTTCCTCTTGCATAAAGTGAAAATCAGTGAGAAGTTTCTGGAGCCACAAAGCTTGTCATGCTATTGAAGCGATGATGTATTCAACCTCAGATGAAGACAGTGCCACCGTGTCTTACTTCTTTGAACTCCATATAACAGCTCCAAAATTGAAGCTGAAAACATTGCCCAAAGTGCTCTTTCAATCATCTAAACTTCCTGCCCAATCACTGTCAGTTAATCCTACGAATCTAAAATTTGAAACTCTAGAATACCAAAGACCAAATTCAACTGCTCCAGCAATATATTTGAGGATTCTCTTTGCTGCACCTAAGTGTTGTTTGGTGGGTTTATGCATCAATCTTGACACAACACTAACAGAAAAAGAAATGTCAGGTCTAGTATGTGTCAAACAGTTCAAACCTCCAACTAAACTTCTGAATAGTGTTGGATTAGATTTGGGAGTCCACTTTCATAGGAGATCTACATCATGGGTTAGTGAGAAAACATACTTGTGGGCCTTGACACTACACTTTAACCTAAAACTTTAAGGCATTAGGTTTATGGGTCCTTTATGGGTCCTTTCCACTTATATGTCCTTCATTAGTTCCATCTCTTTCCAATGTGGGATTCCTACTCACTCTTGACATCCCAACAATCTCCCTCTCAAGTGTGAACTTCCACATTGGATTTGGACTCCCTCTTAAGCGAAAGTCTTTCTTAACAGCTCGAGTATATAACGTCACCAAGAGCTTTTGTTACTCCACTGGTCTGGGCCCACTAGAAGTCTCCTTGCTCTTTTTCGTGGGGAAGCAACCATGGGATCCGACTACCGTCTCCATACTTATCCCTTGTCGAAACATCGGCTCTGATACAACTGAAGCAATTATATTTAAATACTGAGATGTCAAATCAAAACATAATAGACTAGCTCTGCTTTTATTGCTTGCATAAAAAACAACGAATACATTAAACACTTATATACTTCTAGGAAGACATCTAATAATGCTAAAAAATGGGACAACTATCTTCACGATCCCAACAATCCCACGTACTAAACTCTAGCCATTAACCCATTAATTTAAAACACAAAACACATTCTCCTAAAAAATAGCTAACAAAGTTTGAATCATTCAATAGGAGTATCAACCACCTAAGTATCAATGGAACAGTCCCCACTCGTTATAGAAACTATTGAATTACACAGATGGAATATCATATAAAAAGTTTGACTTTGTGAAAACTTGTACAAGTCTATATTCATTACCTTGTAGCTCACTAGTTCACCTCCAACCAAAGATAATAAAAGTCATGAAAAATGGATTCTTTATTGATCTTTTACCAATCCAGGCTAAGAGAGAAAAAATAATAAAAACAATGTCACAAGTTGGAACATCATTGGCTAGAGATCCACCATCTGAATGATGAACATAAATACTAGTCTGACTTGGATTATGTAGGGATATTGATTATGAAATTGAAGAAGCAAAGTGTAGTTTGACAGAAAAAAAAAAGATTATGCAGAGTTTTAACGTTAATGGTATTTGAGAGTCCCGAAAGATGTAGTTACTAATAAACTAATTACTGGTCCAGGTTCAGTCACCCATATGATATCCCACTTGCAGACATGGGTTGCCTAATCATCTATCTAATTAAAACAATTTGAGACATACTTTTTGAACAAATCATTCGCACATGGGATTGAGTTCCAATGAATTGTAATGAAAAAAAAATTCTTGAAAATACATTTTAACTTTGCTTGATGAATGTGCTTACAGGTTGATTAGCAAATAATATAATTACCCATTAAGCGATTTAATTTCCCTTGACTAACTTGGGAAGACACATAATTTAATAGCAGCAATTATCAGGAAAACTCGTCAACATGTCCTTGAGGGGGGTGCCTCTGCTATATTCAAGCACATGTTGTCCTCTAGACACTAAATTTATTAGTAACCTAACTATGTATACACATAGAACTAAATGGCAAACCAAACTGAACCATAAAAAATTGTAGAAGAAATTTATTGTTAAGATTCCTTTAATGGCGTTTTAGTTGGCATAGTTGTTCGTTAATCATCCCATATATAAATAGACAAAGGCCAACCTCTCTATATCAACCATCTAGCAACCAGAAGGTGTATACACATATCAAAAAGTGGAAAACTTCGCGTGTAAATGGGGTCAGCTTCAAAGAGGAAAGTGAAGAGAATGCATATTCAAGTTAGTCATAACGAAAAGCTTGCTTCTTCTGTGTCTGACATTATAGATAAGAAGGGAAAAAAGATGATCAGGAGAGAGCAAAAAAAGACAAAAAGTATGGTCTTGTGTCATTCCAAGAGCTACCAGATTACATAAAGGATAATGAGTTCATACTTGGCTACTACAGAGCCAACTAGCCTCTCAAAGAAGCTATTTTTAGCATTTTTTGTTGGCACAATGAAACCCTCAACGTTTGGACGTAAGTGAAAGTCTTCTACTGCTTGAAATAAAGTTTGAATCTTTTTTGTAGGCTTCTTTACATCTGATTGTACATGTATGCAAGCATTTAGTTAGTTTCTTGCTGTTTCTGGGATTGACCGTAAACATAATTCACGTACCTCAGGCATCATATCTCCTTGGATTGTTTACCAGGCTTGTTTGATTGGAGAAAAAAGAATCAAATCTTTTCTGTTGTGAATTGTGATTAATATCAGAGTTTTGCATCTTCTGAATGCCCTGCCTATGGAGTTAACTGATACATATCCCAGATTGTTTTTCAATTTCATCTGATAGAGGAATTGATCATAGTTATTGACAGGATATGGAATCCTGTGCCTAAAATTTGAAGCTTAATGCAAAACTGCATCAGAATGTATATTTCTTTTACATAGTAACTCATAGAATACAGAAAACATGATTGTCATTCTTCAACTTGGAACAAAATTGACCATTTGTGTGATAAAAGGTCAGGGATTGGTGAAGATTCTGCTTTAAACTTATATCCTGCTGAAAATGATACATAGGTCTGTTAATATGTTGCAGGTCAATTCTACTAATCTAGAGACAAACAGTTCCAATCATTCAAAATATTTCTTTTGGGTAAATGATTTCATGTTAGATAGACGGACACATATTTAACTTATAGCCTATGTTGTCTTTTATATCATCTGCCTAATACCAGATCTGCTTCAGGGCTCCACTAAGCTCCTTGACTAGAAGTAGATAACACCTTAGAAAATGGACTTTTGGCTGCCTTGAATGCTGGCAACTTGGTGGCCATTTTACATGTTCTTAGGTGGTTCCATGTTTTGCCCCGTCTCAAGCAGCATTTGCCATCTATTTTCTTGCCACTCCCATAAGTTAAACATACTCTTCCTATGCATAGACTATACTGGAATTACCACCATGATCATCACTTCATTTTTTCCTCCAATTTACTACATCTTCCAGTGTGAACCCCACTGGCATTTCATCTACATTGATGTGATCACAGGAATGGGAGTGTTCACCATTGCAATACTGCTTTCTCCATCCTTATCCACCAATAAACACCGTGCATTTCGAGCTCTACTCTTCTATTCCATGGGATTCTTTGGCCTTGTCCCTGCAGTTTATGCAGTGATTGTCAATTAGAGTAACCCCAAGCATGATGCAATTCTAGCTTATGAATCAGCCATGGCTTTGTTCTACTTGACAGGCACTGGATTCTATGTTAGCTATACTCTAGAAAGATTGAAGCTAGCTTGGTTCGATCTAGCAGGGCACAGTCATCATATCTTCCATGTTTTTATGGTAATGGGAGCATTGGCCCATTATGATGCCACTCATGTGTTCTTGGACTACCGTGACCACGTGGGATGTAAAGGCAATTCATGAAATGCCATACTGTATAACCTCATATTTCTTATATTAGAGCGTCTGATGCTGACTAGGAATGTTTTGATTCTTTATTAGATTTTGTGATTAAGAATTTTCTGAATTGCATTGCATGATTGGGATATGCTTCTGGTCTAACATCTTCTAGTCTGTTTTTTGATCACAATGAACTAGTCTTACTTGTGACATGTATAAACTTTATCCAGTAGAAACTAAATTTCTTTAACAAAAAGTAATGGTTTTAGTAAATATATTTGAAGTTAAAATCATTAGATAGAGAATATAATGATGGTAACATATGAATGAAATTCTTAGAGAAGATAAGTAGTCTTAAATTTAGATAAGAAGGAAAGATGATCCACCAAAAATTAGTAGCATGATGTGATTATTATTTCCATGAAATAGAATCATGATTTTAGTTAATAAGAATTTATATACAAAACATATTTGGAAAACTTCCATGTCTATGAAACCATTATCATTTGTCGAATTCTCTTTTATCACTAATAATTATGTTGTAATGCAATTCTTTGATTAGAATAATCGACTGTCTATTTTTTTAAAAAAAATCTTACTAAAAATATTGTTATAAGCAACAGTAAATATTTTTAATATTTCACTCAAAGTTATTATAGAATAGATCTCTTAGTCCAATCATATTCAAAAATGATAATGGAATATATCCCATCAAATTGTTATGAGATAAGTTCAACATTTTGATACCTTCTTTATGTTCGATTTCAAAAGGAATAGGGAATATCAAGTTGTTATTGGAGAGATTTAATCTAATAAAGTTTATCTTATACATAAGATATATGATTTTCTAGTTGGTGTTTTCGTTTATTACAAAGTCCAGAAATAGATCAATGTAAAAGAAAGATATATTCCCTTAAGAAATTTTGAAAGTGTCGTTCTTGTTTGGATAATTGGTTGAGAAATTGTCGAAACTTTTATGGGAAACACCAACAAACTTTAATCTACGCATCATCATCCATAGATAACTTGAGACCTCAACTTTCAAGTTATTATAATTTAGTAGAATAAATGTCAACATGGTACAAATTAACAGAGTTTGGTATACCCCCAGTTAAGTAATTATGAATGAGATATATTTTAATTACAAGAGAGTTGGGAAGTATATTGGGAAAATGTCCTTCAAGTCTGTTATGAGATAAATGGATGTGTAGAGCCAGTGGAGACATAAACGTTGAGGGTAGGCTTCCAGATCCAAGAATAAAAGAGTAAATGTATTTCCAATCCCCTCTGATATTTTTTCAAATAATTTATTGTCAGTCATGATTAGTGCACTTAAGGGAGAACAACTAGGCAAGCTATTTGGAATCTTTCCAGTGAATCGTTTACGTGCAAGAATAAATGGTATAGCAGTGAAAAATACCTTCCAATCTCTGTAGTCTCCACAGCAATCAAAACAGGTTCTTTGCACTATTACTTACAACCCGCTATAAATCTTTCTATCTCTGTATAAATGTTTGTGTTGTGTTTCAAAGGAAAACATGGGAAGGATTAGAAGATCACTAACCAGGGGAGTTAATACTAGTTCTCACTTGTACACTACTTTACTGACATTTGATGTGATACAAATGGCGTCACCCACCTCGTGGCTTAGGAAACCAACTATGAAATTGATACCATCTGTTCTAAATATTTTAGAACTTGGATTACGACTTCAATTTAGAAGCTGGTTGAACCACAAAAATTTCTTAAGCACTCAGCTTGAGTGTTGAGTCCCCTGAAGTAAAAGGAGTCTACTTGTATATGTAATGATAGAAATTAAAAACAGGAATTTAACATTCAATTAAAAGTGAGTGCGAAACAGTGTAGCTTTCATAATTATGTATGGAAAGTTGGTAGAGAAGCTAATCCAATAGGGCGATACTAAACCTAAATCCTAAGTATTCTCATCTTAACATATATAGAAGATACAACCTTCCATTTGACGCACACCATGTGCCCACATTTAGTGTTGCCATGTGGACAGATACTTGAAATCATAGATTCCCATAACTTCATTTTGCTAGACCTAGAACTCCAAGATTGAAAGCACCTGGTGCTGAATATGAACTCCAAGATTGAGAATGCCTAGTGCTGAATAGGAGTGTTGTGATAGTTTGTTAAACTTTGTGCACGAGAATTTTCTCAATTACATCGGAAAATTGACATATGCATATGGTCTAGCATCTCCTGCTCTTGTTATGATGTACTTCTCTTACTTGTGACATGTATAAATTACAAAAGTGAACATTTGATTTGATCTAATTATCTTTGCTTATTTGAAGTTTTCATATCATTTTCTTTATATTAGTCATAAGTTATCATTACCCATTTGAAGAGTTTTGATCACGAGTACATTGAAATGAAAATAATAACAATTAATTTATCCAACTTTGAAGATTGCATCCTTTAGTAATAGTTAGCATAATACATTTGAAGTTAAATCATTATACAGAAAACACCATATGAGGAAACATGTATTGTACATTAGTGAAGATTAATTGATATGTAATCTCAATGACATGTTATTGCAAGAGTTATGTAATTCCAAATCTGGATAAGAAAGAAAGATTTTCTACTAAAAAGTAATAACATGACATGTTATTGGAAGAGTTATGTAATTCCAAATCGGGATAAGAAAGGAAGGTGATCTACTAAAAAGTAATAACATGATACGATAATCACTTCGACGAAGTGGAACTATGCTTGTTGCCAGTAACGATTTATATACAAAATTGAAGCTATTCCCATCAATATAATGGTGAAAGTAAGCTAGAAACTTATTTGAAAAACCTCCATGTCTATGAAACCATCATTATGATTATCTAAATCACTTGTCAAACTCTCCTTTGTCATTAACAATTTTGTTGGAGTGCAATTCTTAAGTAGGGGCAATCTACAGAGAAAAGGATTTCCTCGATAGTTGCATTCTTCAAAAGTTGCAAACTGGCCAATTCTTTCTAGCGTCTTAACAAAAATATTGTTGTAAGCTATACTGAAAACTTCCAAAGATTTTAACTATATCAACTGAGGAGGAATTATTCCACTTATATTATTTCAGGATAGATCCAAACTCTCCACTTCAGTCATATTGGAAAATGACAATGGAATATTTATTATCAAATTATTATGGGATAAGTTCAATGTCTTCATACCTTCTTTGTTTCCAATTTCAAAAGGGATTGAACATGTCAAGTTTTTATTTGAGAGATCTAATCCAATGAAACCAATGCAATACATATGTCCTATGCCATATTGATGAGTGTTTCCTTTTTCTACCAATTCAAGAAATCCATTATCATCAAACTCATAACCATTCCTATGAGAAGTTTCAAAAGTATCATTCTTGAATGAAAAAGTGCTAAGCCTATTATAGGAAAGATTGACAAACTTTAATCCATTCATCATCTTCCATAGATAAGTTGGGATCTCACCTTCGAATTTGTTATGATTTAGTAGAATATTTGTCAACCAGTATAAGTTCTTCATCGAGTTCAATATGTCACCAGTTAAATAATTCTGAGATCTAGTGTCAATATATGATAGTTAGGAAGTATGTCGGGAAAAGTTCCTTCAAGTCTGTTATAGGATAAAGAGATATGCAGAGCTTATAGAGGTATGAACATCAAAGGTAGGCTTGCAAAAAAATTATTATTTGACAGTTCCAAGATTAAAAGAGAAGACATGTTCCCAAATCACTTTGGTATCTTGCCAAATAATTCATTTTCGCTCATGATCAATACTTGTAACATAGAACAATTAGACAAGCTATTTGGAATCTTCCAAAGAAATCGTTATTGTGCAAGAAAAAAAGATATAGCATTGGAAAATACCTTCCAAGCTCTGTAAGAATGTAGCCACAAAATAGATTGAAGGAAATGTCCAAGTAGCCCAACTTTGGGTGAGGATGAATTGGTAAATGCCACGTTCCTGAAAGAGAGCAATTGCCCAAAGAAAGGAATTCCAAATCCGTACTATTGTCTAGTAACCAACTTGAAAATAGCTCCCTTTATTTGAATACCGAAAAGATTAAGATATCTCAAATCATGTTGATGGTGTAGAAATCTAGGAAATGATACGCCACCTTCTCCATATATAGAGGACAAACTAAGTGCTTCTAACTAAAATTGAGGAGTCAAATTATTAGCAACACCACCACTATCTACATATACCTTGTTTCCATCAGCAATCAAATACTTTAGTTTAGAATGTTGAGAAACGGAAAGAGTGATGATAGAATTTGAATTATCGAAAATATCTAGGTACTTGATGGATGTGAGACTCTTCAAGAGAGATGCAAACAAATCTCTAGTCAAGTGATTGGAGGACAGGTTCAAATGTCGAAGAAGTGTCAAATTCAACAAACAAGGAGGCAAGATACCACTGATCCTAGATCAAGCCATCGGAGATTCTTCAACTTGCATAATTCTGAAGATAAATTAAGAGAACATTAAAGAAATAGGAAAAAAAGATTCTTCAAACTTTAATTTAAATCCATATAAAAAAGAAGTTACCATGAATATTGTCATTCAGCTGAGAACCTATCAGCCCTAAAGCTTGAAGTGAGGTAGTGTTTGCTATAGATTGGAGTAAGCTATTGCCCACAATGTTATGTTTCAAATCTAAGGTATGTTTGTTAGGGCGGTTAGTAATAGAATGGAATGGAATGGAATATAATATTATTCTATCGTTTGAGATGAGAGTTTATAATAGAATGGAATGGAATAAGATGAAAGGGGAGAGTTTCACATTACATTATATTCCATCCTAAATAGTAAAAATGAGTTACTTCCGATTTGGCGGGTTTAGAATGGAATGTAAAATGATAAATATGTACTACCTAATACACCCTTAGTAATTTTTTATAATACCAATACTACCCTTAACCTTAATAACAAGCAGCAAAACAATACATCTCATTATTTAATCAAGGGTAGAATAGTCATTCATTCTTATTATACATACATTATATTTCATTCCGTCCATCTTCCAAACAACATTTTACTACATTACATTATGAATCCTTCTATCCCTCCTAAACAACAATTTTCTAATATTGCATCTATTTATATTACATTCTATTATAAATCATTCCATTCCATTAAAAACCTTACGCCCAACCAAACATAGCCTAAAAGCTCCAAGTTCTTGAAATTGGGGAAACCTACAAACCACATAAGAAATAGATATTATACTAAATTATTAATTGTTTTAAGGATCTTTTTAAAAAAGAAACATGCTTATAAATCATAATGATAATATTAAGTACTTCTAAAAATTACATGTTTTTCACCTCAAATTTATATATTTTTTGGTCATCCTAGTTATTAACAAAGCATAAATTACTTACGAATTTGATCCAAAGTATTTGTAGGACTAATCTAAAGGATTTTACTACTTACTTTGAATGTTGAGTGTCTCATAATGGATACTCTCCAAGGACAAGAGCCTCAAAGATCGAAGTGCTCCAAGCGATAGGAGGAAGTTCTCATCCATGTCAGAATCATCCCAGAATAGCTCTTGCAATTTATTTAGATCATCTTGAGTTGCATAGCAAAATATAATTTAACATATGCATAATAATAAATGTGTAATGACAAGTAAACAATTAGACGTTTAATTATAAACTTTAGTTACCTTGTGGAAATAGTACTCCTTTGAAATTATTACATTCCAAATGAAGAGATTTAAGGTTTTAGAATGTTTTTAATGATTGTAGTTTGAAGCTACTTCCATTACAAACGCCATGGGTAAGCCAAAGCATGCTTATATTGCTTGAATTATCAATATCTATCATCAACAATAACGCTATTTTATATTAAAAAAACAATATTAATGTTGGAATATTATATAATCTACCTATGTTTCCCACACAGTATCTATACAATTTACATGCAATTCACTGAAAAAACTTCTTTGGATCAATTAAATATTAAGAAATTAAGAATTAAAAATAAGATTAACCAAAATTAAGTTTTATTTAATTAAAATATGTCTTAAATAGTACATTTATAAGAAACAAACTTCTCAATATTGTTACCGTTCAAAAGTAATTCCTCCAAGTTTAGTATGTTGACCAAATCTAAGGACAGTAAAAAACATTATCATAATTATTTAAATATTAAAAAATTAAATTACTTTGTTAGTTATAATTAGTAATATAATAAATAAAGAAATTAATGGTTTACAAAAAAAATACAGTTGACTTACATTTCACATAAATTGATTCACTTAATTTATTGCAACTCAAGGATAGATTTTTAAGAGATTAAAATCCATGAAATGTTAATAAAACATTATTGTTCAAACTATTGTGGCTTAAATAAAGGAGTTCGAGGTTGCTCAGCCTTTGCAATCCTTCAAAACCTGCAATACTTAAATGTTAAAACTTGCTAGTAAAACAAATTAAGTTGAATTAAATTGAAAAGATATGACAATCGGTCAAGTAACTGAGAGAGAGTTTGACATATAAATGAGAAAATGGTATTAGTTTGTGACATTATATCGTGTTGTGTGGTATTTACAGAAATAAGATCAACCTTCATTCTCTATGCAGCAAACAATACTGTTGTAGCCTAAATCAAGACTTCTGAGTTGTTGAAAGGGAAGGAAAACTGAGGCATTGAACTTCCATTCTCCTAAACTCTCATCTCTAAAATCATTAAGATGTAGCTTATTGATATGAGGGAAGAATGGGCTAATTTTCTCATTTCAGGAACACAGCTGCAACCAAGGACCGGGTCAATGTCGTAACTATATTTCCAAGTACTAAGAACATATCAACACAAAATTGGATAAGAGTGTCTAATCTTTTAGAATTTTTTAATTCAATGTTTAATTTTTTGTAATTTTTAATTTAATTATTAACCTTTTAAAAATAGTGTAAATTAGGTTAAAATAGTTATTTTTAGTTGATATGATGTGTTTATCAGATATAAATTACCTGCAACTTTTTTATTTCTAAATAATGAGTAATTTAGAAATAAGTAATTTATTTCTAAATTACTAAATAATAAATTACTTATTTCTAAATAAGTAATTTAGAACAATTAGCCTTAGACCGAGACATTGAAAAGGGGGAGACACAAAAGGAGGAGAACATCGAAGTGCTAAAGAGGAGAGACACATCAAAAAAGATGGACGAAGCAATAAGAAATGGACGAGGGGTGTCCATCATCTTCCATGAAGTTAATCCCAAAGCATAGTCTGTAAGAGGTAAATAAAGAGATGATCCTTTTGTAATTTAGAGAAGTAGTTATTCTAAGCCCACCATGCTCTGCAGCTTAAAATGAAGATCAATATGATTCTAATGGTTCGAGAACCAGATACTATAGTGTTGCTTATCTCTTCAAGCATCTTAATTAGGTAGCAGAATTCATATATGCCCCCGTTGATGATATGTGTCCATCGGATCTGAATCTGCATTCTGTCACTCACTATCTTAATGATCAGTTAATATGCTTGACGCTCAGTAGTAAAAGAGCTCCTTGAGCACAAGATATAACAGATTGGTGGGGAATGGAGAATTAAAGTAAAAGAGCTCCTTGAGCACAAGTAGTAAAAACTTGGTGGATGAGAATTAAAGTTGGTGGGGAATGGAGAAGGTGGATTTGTTTGCTTATGTAAAACTGGGTCTCATGTGTCTGACAGATTGCAACAATATGTATCTGTATTCCTCTAAGAATATAAAGAGGATGAATAAATTATTGAAAAGGCACCGCCAACCAGTAATGATGAGAATGGGGAAAT